>JBBPKG010000113.1:0-39892 GCA_038089115.1 Fistulinella cinereoalba | reverse complement strand
AGTTGATCGCATGTACTCAAGTGAAAAAGATCAAAATAACATTATCAACACTCCACTTCCCAGCCCTTTGACTAAGAACTTCTCGGTACGTCATCCCGTGTGGCTGGCGGTCTAGGTACCCGTTACTACTAGGATTCATGACAGAACCGCATGCTTGGGCCGACCACGACGCAAAAGAGCGTGAGTATACTGCGTTTTGTTTCTGGGTTGTCTTGGTGTTGATCTGTGTTTGTAATAGATGCAACTCAACGTCAATGTAGAAACTACCATCGTCTCACAAATCGACGAGGACAAAGACCACTACGATATTGATGTTGAGGGGGCACCTGACAGTACCCCGACCCTTGCCGTGTACGACACGGATCGAGACAGCTCGGACAAGGAACAGGAGAAGTACCACCCCATTGCGTAAGACTAGGTTCATCTTCCCGGCTGCCCCCGAGTTTTGCTTGTCGGACAATACTTGTTGACGAGCATCTCTTCTGTGCTGCAAATTCCATTTGACATATCTTTATTTTTGCTTTCATGCCTCAATTTGGCCATTGCAAATATACAACTCGGTTCACAGTCGTCCATCCATACGCTCGTTCTCTGTTTTCGCCCCCCTTAACTTAACCAAAACACGTCCTCTGTGCTCTATAACTTAGTTCTGCGCTTTCGCTCTACTTGCACACATTCAAGTTCGTACCAATGTACCTTTCTGCAATGTCACAAGCCAAATACCCCAATATTTCACATCTGCGTCGGATTTGTTTTAGGTGTCATCGTAGTAACTTGGTTTCTGGCCGAAAGACTTTTGGCGTCCACCGCGACAGTAATTCTATTGGAACTTTCCTCTAAGATACTAAGAGAGTAACTAAGCTCGAGAAAGGCGTCCGTGAGTCATAATAGTCTCGTTGAAGGAGGGATGAATGTTCTATGTTCGATATTGGGATAGGACCCCACGCCGGCGTCTTGTGATAGTACTTCAGCCATGCCGATTCAGAGTTAGCCCATTTACCTAGTACGCTTCTACTGAAGCCGATCAGACGACACGCGTAGTACGGAGTCAAAGTTGAGCGAAGGCCATTATATAAATCATATAATATTCACCGTTCACTTTGAGTGAGCATTTCCGTGTCAATTTCATTTCCCTCCACGTTGCCTGTTTTAAAATCACTGCCAGGTGCCAGAAAGCGAGGTTGAGGGACGATAGCCATGGAGAAGAATGCATCGATGAACAGAATTTGGGTCTGTGAATTCTGCCAGGCGGGCACCTAGTACGACGTAAATATCATAGCGTGTGGCCCGTCGGGGTAGGTTGGCGCTACATACATATTTTAGCTTATCGGCGCAGGTATACTTTGTCAGCTGCGAGCCCCACCCCACAATGTCACCGGCATGCTCACACGCCGATGTTCTGTTGTCAACATCCACTAGCACTGCGAAAGTACATACCAGCGGTCCAACTTCCAAGTGGAACATCAAGCCGCAATTTCCAATCCGATTTCCCGCCGCCTGGGAACGACTCCGAACGAATTATGGGCTCATTCCTAGTCTGGCCTCCCAGCCTCCAGGTGCGACAAGGAAATGCATTAGGTTAACCCCACCGAGGGAAGCCACGCAGAATGGAAAGGTACCGGGAAGCCCCGCTCAATACGTACCTGACCGGCCGAGGACACGCTAATAGCCCTAAGTAAAGGTGCGCCGGGCAACTCCGAAACTCATGCAGGATATCCTGAACAACAAAGTCAGTGAGTTTGAATATCCACGGTATGTCAGCACTGGATCATGCCAGTGTTGGTTAGATATAGTTGGTGTGTGAACTTCAACTGTGAACCCACTGACTTGTGCCTGTTGAATCAGCTTGGTATTAAATTATACGCGTCTCAAGGCCATTAAAGATAGGACTTATCAGGAGCTTTGTATAATCTCGTGGGGACCAAAAAAGTGGGCTCCTATGGAGCCGCTCTGTGAAGGCGGCCCTATAACGAATAAATATTGTGTTCTAAAGAACATTCGATGACGTTCAACTTTACCGGACTTCAATGGCACGACTCCCAACTTCGCACGCCAGTTACTGAATTTGACCTACTATCTGATTATCACAGCCCATCACGAGCGATCATCATCATGGGGCTGTGGCAGTCGATCTGGTAGTTGACGCGGCCCACATGGTCCATATCGCACGTCTTCAGGTTGTAGCCCTTCCATTCACAAGAGCCGCGTTATTTTCTTTGCCGTCCTTCCGTGCGGGTTGTGTCATATGGGCTAGTAGTCTGTCGGACCGGCCAGTTTTCTTGCTTAGCAATGCTGGCACGGCCAAGTATATATGGGTGTCATATGACATGGCAACTGCGATCGAACTCTTTGGTCAGTCCCACCAAGCGACCACCCATGTCCGCAGTCCAGTACACCGAATTCGACCCCAAGGGTATGCCATTCCGCCGTCTTGGCCCTAGCGGCCTGCGAGTGCCCGTCTTCTCACTCGGTGGATGTGAGTGATGATAACCTTTGAAGTGGATCAAATCTGATCGGTCGTGTTATACAGGGTTGACTTTGGGAGGAACCGTCGTCGGTGACCCAGTCAAGGTGCCATCACGTCGTGAACGCGGTGCAATAAATTCCCTAACCTCATGCATCTAGGAAATCATCAAAACCGCCTACGAGAATGGCATCAATATGTTTGATACGGCTGAAGGCTATTCCAAGGGTCGCTCGGAAATCGAGATGTCTGTGTCCACTTTTTTCAGATGGTCCACCATGACGAACTTGGTTATCGATTTTTCCACAGGGGTCGTGTCATTAAGGAGCTTGGCTACCGTCGAAGTGATATGATCATCACCACGAAGCTATTTTTCGGCACTCGCACCGGTCCCAACGACACTGGTCTATCTAGAAAGCAGTATGGTCATCTCAGGTTTAAACCCGTCCGGCTAAGGATTGCTCACTGGTTGAATCAGCATCATCGAAGGAACTCGGGCATCGCTCGAACGCCTCGGCCTGGACTACGTCGATGTGATCTTTGCGCACCGTCCGGATTACACTAGTCGGTGTCCCGTTGTTATCTTTGGTGCAGCCTGGGGTACTAACACAGTGTGCAGCTCCCATGGATGAGATCGTTCGAGCATTCAACTTTGTGATTGAAAAAGGCTGGGTGAGCACCCCGCTGTGCGCGTTCAGGAAGAAGCTCACTGCCACTACAGGCATTCTACTGGGCGACATCAGAATGGTCTGCCCGCGATATTGAAGAAGCATACCGTGAGCGAGCTTATGGCATTCTCTGGCCCTCAGCTTCTGAAAGCGTCGCACAGATGTCGCTGATAAACTCAATCTCATCCCCCCCATTGCTGAGCAATGTCAACACCAGTGGGTCTCTCGATTGTGCATCTGAAGATGAATGAGGTGATCATCCGCTCTATGCAGCATGTTCCATCGCGAACGACCTGAGAAGGAATACGCACCCTTGTACAAGAAGTATGAGATCGGCACCACTGTGTGGTCAGCACTCGCTAGTGGTCTCCTCACCGGCAAGGTACCCCTCATGTAGCATCATCACAGGGCTCCATTCTTATTGATATGTTAGTACAATGACGGCATTCCAGAAAACTCGCGTTTCGCGACACACTCCGAGTTCTTCAAGGACACGCTCAAAAGTCTCAACGAAGAGGAAGGTCTCACCAAAATTCGCAAGGTACAAGAGCTCACCAAGTTTGCGGAAACGGGTTCGTCTCCAAAGGCTGTGCTGTCACTGCTGTGGAGTCTGACTGAACATATAACTGTAGAACTTGACTGCTCCGTGACGCACTTGGCTTTAGCGTGGGTGGCCAGGAACCCAAACACAAGCACGGTCATTCTCGGCGCTTCGAAGCCTGAGCAGGTCGTCGACAACTTGAAGGCTCTGGACGTCATTCCTAAGCTTACCCCAGAGGTCTTGCAGAAGATCGAAGTTATTTTGGGCAACAAACCGACCCCAATTGTGAGTCGGCGCTCATCCTTCCCGCACGGCTCACTTCACATATTACGCTTATTCCAATAGTCAACGTTCGGTCGTACAGCCCTTGATCCTCACGGACGCCCATAATGTTCTGGAGCTGGGGATAGTCGAAGATATACGCGCCCTAGCGATAGCTGACTTATCTGTACTCTTGACATACCCGTGGTAACTACTGGACAAGAATTCAGTGTCAAAGGCTGTGGTGCCCAACTGGCACGAGTTGCGCTTAATCTGTCATGCATTAAGCATTATGCTCGATGCCGAGCGCTAAGGCCCGATAATCGGCATCTACACCTATGCGCAGCGTTGACACAGAAGGTAGGCACCGCTGATACCCCTCCCCCCTCCCCCCCCTACAGCCTATCAGGCGTTTTCACGTTGGACCCGGCGGTATTCGATTACGGATTATGATCATGAGCAAGCAGGATCGATCAAATGATCGCTGTAGTCCCCCGACAGGTCGACCTAAAACTTGACGATCGGGCTAAGATTGGCAATTACATTAGCTAACAGGAATGCAAAGAGCAGTGTGTTCATACAGGTATTCATTCCGTGGGTATGCGAATAAATAGAGGAAAGCTTCCTCGTCGGGTTTATGTCCGTAGGAAACGCGAAATGCCGCTTTGGACGATAATTTTCTTCATGATCGTCGGTTCCGCAGCTACAACACAAAGTAACATGAGAACATTAATCGATGAGGAGACGAATACTTACGGTCTGTCAGACCTTCTTCCTTGACCTTACGCTTGACAGCATCCATGACCTCGCTGACCGCACCACGGTCAAAGTCCCCTCTTGCCTTCATCAACCCTTCCACGAACGGCATGCACGGCCCATGCACTTTGGCAAACGCCCAAAATGACAAAAAAACCATGCTCTTGGACGCTTCCAACATCGCGAGAATGTACTCGACAATCTCGAAATGCTTTTCCAGCTCCTTATCCGGCTTGAACCCACCAAAAAAGGCGAACACCGTGCTGATATCCGCCTTGATACGCTCCGTCGCCGAGGGCAGCCGCAGCTTGGGCGAGTTGGCAAGCCCTGTGAGGTACGTGACCAGAAACGCGTCGAGCAGGTGTTCGATGAGCAACTCGAACAGGAGAGGCTTCACAAACTGTTGGTCAGAAGTGTAGTCCCTCATGGTCACGACGATCTGCTCGATGATCCCGTCGTACCACGCTGCCTGGAAGAGCTGCTTCGTCGCCGGCTTCAGGTCATTAAAGACGATATCGACAAAGGTCTGGATGCACTTCTTCGCGACATCCAAGTTCCCATCAATAGCGTCGTTGAGCTTCTCGTTGATCGGTACTCGGTACTTTTCGGACACGAGTGGCTCCAGTTTGCCCAGAAGTGCTTCGGTATTGTCCGCTGACTTGATCTGGTCGTTGGCAAGTGCGAGTGTATACTCGGCGAGGCCCGCAACGACTTCCTCGGGCTTATCCGTCTGCTTCTTGAATTCCGCCTCGAGCACTTTGGTCCATTGATCCTGTATGCCGCGCATGACGCGACTTATCTCTTCAACGACGCGAGCGAGAATGGCACCTTGTCCGCTCTCCATCGCTGCATCGATTTGTTGGTTCACCATCTGAAACAGGATCACGGCGCCCTGGGTGCCGTACAGGCCATCGCTGTCTACCTCGGGCTGCATTGATCGCGTCGTGAACTCCTGAACTTCTGTCTTCATCAGGTTGGCGGACCACTCGTCGAGCTTCTTCACGATCAATTTGAGGTAGTCCTCAATTAGGTTTTGATCCTCGCCGTTGAGGAGAGGTGGGTCGATGAGCTCCGGCGGAACGTTGAGCTCCTTCATACTCTTCTTGTACTCTTTGAGCCACGCATGGAGATGGAGCAAGATGCTCGCTTCGGGTTCCGAATCGAGCAGGCGTTGAAGTATGTTGTTCAGGTTTCTGTGATACTCTTTGATGTAAAACGGGTACATCTCGTAGCTGGGGGGAAAGCATGGCACGACGTCGCTCTCGATTCGGATGAGATCCTGGTATATCCAACCCAACTTGTCCAAGAATGCACCTGGGTCACGCTTGTACCGCTCGTAGTGGTCGTCGAACGCTGATTGGATGGCATCGGTGATCGTTTTGGTGATTTTGGAGCGGTAGTGTTTGATGACGCGGGCATTGGCTTGCATGGACTTGAATTTAGAGGCCGCATCCATTTTGGCGGCCTTTTTGACCAGACGGATCGCAATGGCCTATAGGATTGCATATTAGTAAACGATCGTCCCGCGATTCCTGACGACGCACCTTCTCGTCCTCTCTCCCTTCCAACTCGGCTATTTTCATGAGCGTGACGACAACGTCTGGATGTCCAGCGCGGACGAGAGGAAGAATGTTGCGAGCCAGATCCATGAGGTAGGTTTCAAAGTCGACAATCAACTGAGACAGTCGCTCGAACATGCGCACTAATTTTTGGCGCGACGCAGCGGAGGCCTGCTTGGCTTGGTGCATGGTCTGATTTCGAAATCCCTCCAGATGGTTGATTTGGAAGTGGACATGAAGCAAGTTGGTCGCAGGACCAACGAGTTCCTGGCAGTCGACCGCGAGCATCTCCTCGAGCACATCAAGTTTGGAATTCATCTCGAGCAAGTTGTTAACCATCTCCTCCGTCTGCTCAAAGTTTCTGTGTACCATGGACACCTACATGCACATCCGATGAGCCTGAGCGTTGCAACCATCATTAATCGAAACCCAACTGACACGGCTGATCTGGTCAAACGTTGCGATGACGTTCTGCGGGTCGGAACACAGCCTGTCGATAGTTTGCATCTCTTCCTTGAGCACCTGAACCTGACTGCGCGTGCTCAGGAGTTTCTTGAGCCCTTCGCGCGTCGCATCGAGCTGCTCCTTGACGCCGCTTTTCAGCCTGGCATCGATCGAGGCCTTTTCCTTCTCAAGCTTCTTCCGAAACGCGGCGACTTTGATGAGGTCGTCCGGCGACTGGAGGTACTCGCCAACGGCCTGCGCAGCGGACGCCTGGGAAGCGACCATCGCCATGATAGTGGTCAAGTACTGAGATGATCGGAAATAATCAAGCAGTGTTCATCGCCGTATGTATTGCTGTTTGGTTGCTGCCTGCTACTGCTTGCCGACTTTGACCCATGGCGTCGATAAGTACTCGACAGTCGCTCTCAAAGTTGCTACGTGGCCGGGTTTTACGCCAACGAAAGACGCTGTACCGCACCTTCACAACTGGGCCCGTCGAGGACAAGGACGTGGTCATTGTCGGGGGCGGTCCCGTTGGCTTGGCGCTAGCGAGTGCGCTGGGTCAGTTCGCCTCGCAGGTTGGCTTTCATGTACTCACAAAGCTACAGCATCGAATCCGCTCGTGCGTGACTCCGTCAAGGTTGCGCTTGTCGATTCTGGGGACTTGTCCAAAATTCGCGACTGGTCCCTTTCACCTGGGGCGTTTTCGAACCGCGTCAGCTCGATCACAAATACATCAAGAACATTTCTCGAGGGTACGCACATCCATTGTGGGACGCCAAATCTCTTGGAACGAACCTTCTACAGCTATCGGCGCATGGGCACATGTCGACCATTCTCGCACCAGCCCCATACGAGAAATGCAGGTAGGTTCTGTCGATTCATGTCTGTGGCCGGTCGATATAGCTATGATGCAGGTTTGGGATGGCATCTCAGATGCACGCATCGTCTTTGACGCTGAAGAACTCCCTTCTCCCGGCTCAGATTCATTTCGCGAGATGGCAAGACTGACCGAAAACTTGAATTTGCAACGCGCTTTTCTTCGTTATCTTGAACGGCCCCCAGCCGTTCATGTGCTTCAAAACGTCAAGGTCGAGTCTATCGAGTGCGATACCGATGGTAATGGCTGGCCGTTGGTGCGCCTGTCCGACGGCACGATGCTACGTGCGCGACTGCTTGTAAGTCCAGTTCTTGTTTACACCATGCTATTGACATAGACTATCTTCGAGGTAGGTGCGGATGGGTTCAATTCTCCTGTCCGGTCCTTCGCCGGAATAACTTCCTATGGGTGGTCGTATGACACGCAAGCCGTAGTGGCCACGCTCAACCATGCGCCCCGTGGTGCATTCGAGAAACCTAACCACACTGCGTATCAGAGGTTTCTTCCAACCGGCCCTATCGCATTTCTGCCGCTCTCTCCGACGGTTTCATCTCTAGTTTGGTCCACCAGACCGCGCCATGCAGCAGCACTGTGCAAATCCGACCCGGCTATACTGGCCAATATGATCAATGCTGCCTTCCGCTTACCCGACATATCGATCCGGTACCTCCATGAGCGTATTCTGGAGGCGGACGCTGCAGATAGTGCGCTTTCGCAAGACGTGATCAGAGATGAAATTGCTTTCAGAGAAAGGTCACATTGCATCTCAAAGTATTCCGCATATGCTTCTGTAACGTCCGCCCTGTCGGGCGGTATTCCTCCAGGCGATGCAGATTCACTCCCACCTCTCGTCACATCAATACAAACCGGTACGATCGCCAGCTTTCCCCTCAAATATAATCATGCAGAAGCCTACTTGGGCGAGGGTTCTGGCAGCCGGTGTGTGCTTGTTGGAGATGCAGCACACACAGTCCACCCGCTCGCAGGCCAGGGGCTTAACCTGGGTCTGGGCGACGTCGAATGCCTTGCGCGCTGTATCGGAGAGACACTCAAGTATGGTGGGGACATAGGTAAGCAGTGGCCCCATCGTGTTTTTGGTACCCTTGAAGATGAACGGCTTTAGGTTCCTACACGGCCCTTCGTCCCTACGCTAGTGAGCGCTACTTTGCGAACCACAAGGTCATGTCTGCGGTGGACAAACTTCACAAGCTCTACTCATCAACATTTGAACCGATTGTCTGGGCGCGTTCTGTGGGCTTGGAGGTGGTGAATGAGCTGGATTCGGTCAAGGCTGCGCTTATGCTGGATGCCGGAGGCGGTCGATTCGTGGGACGTGGATGGGAGTGGGATTTGCTTGCCCGCTGCATCAAAGGTCTTGCGACTGGGTTGAGCGCTGCGAGGATGTTGAGGGAAAGAGCTGCGGGCGCGAGATGATACCGTGCAGAGCGCGTCCATATTTTCCGTGGAGTGAGTAGATTGTGTAAAGTGCCAGTCTGCGGAAGTATCTTGTGTGGTCTGACGCAGCGTAGCGCAGTCACAGAGCAACGGCCTCGAACTCCAGCGGAGCCTGGTGGTGCAGCATCGCGACCATCGCCCGCCTGCACCAAGCCGGCCCGTCGTCAACGCCTCCCATTCCTGGGGCCCTACGTGCGAGCGTTCACTGGCACCTGCTCGGTTCTCGATCGCTGCGGGGCGCGTCTTCCCCCTCGCAACTATTACCCTCACGGTCAGGGCCACCCGCCTCGTCACCACCAGATTCAAGCCATTATCTGCACCCAAGCACACACCCTCACTCTGACAGCGGCTTGTGTAAATAGCTGGTGGTGTGCGAAGGCGCGGACTCCCAACGAATTGACGTAGCCTGGTCTGAAAGCCTGAGCGCGATGAGACACAAAGTGGAAAGTGTCTCTGTGCTATGGGCCGTCCCTTAGGGAAGGTGCCCCGGGGACTCGAGGGTCACTGAGTATTTCGTAGAGTTATCAACACAACATGACAGCCGTCCAGTGTAGCATATGCCAGTGATTCAAATATTCACCCATTACATACTAAGCTTGTGTGGTTCAGCGCACCAACTTCGGTCCAAAGTAAACCGGTAGCGGCATTCGGTATTCGGAGTAGTCACTTGAACTTTAGCCACTGCTAGTCCTCTATGCAATCGCGGTCTGGCACTGGCACGAGGCACTGGCACGAGGCACTGGCTGAATGCGGCACAGCGGATAAAATTAAAGCCACGGCCTGGCGCCTATGCCAGCTGCTTCAAACTTTCCTGCAGGTTCCAGCCCCCGCCAGAAGCTGCAGTTTTTGAAGATTAGGCCTACTATTCTTGCGCCTCAGATTGTCAACGATGACCTTTACTGCATTCAAGGAGACGCCCGAAGTTGTTTCCCATCGTATCACTAGTAGCCCAGGATAGCTCTGACCTGTGTCACGCAGAATGATCAAGGAACCATAGTCCAAGTCAACCAACAAGCTTTGGTGAACATTCTCATTCGTTATCCGGGGTCCTTCGATGGTTGTCTCGTCCCTTGCGCATTCACGTGTCCTATCGCTTACTCGTCGCAACAGTCTTTCGGGAGTTGATCCAAAATGCCGACGACGCCGAAGCTGATACGGTGGAGATTCGCTTCGAAACAAAGCAGTGTCTCCGCGCTACGGAGCAAATAGTTGATATGAGTCAGATCAAAGTCCGTGTGCTGCACGTTTCGCATTCAAACTTACTTATATCCAACAGGTGCGCAAGTGGATCATCCGGAATAATGGTCACTCTCTGGAGAAAGAAGATTGGAGCAGGCTTAAAAAAATAGGTATCACAGTTCTTTTCCTAAGGAAAAACCCGCTTTCATGCACTGTCGCCGTCAGCCGACGGAAACCGAAAGTCCTCAAAAGTCGGCGCCTTTGGGGTTGGTAAGTTACCAGCCAATCGTCTGCGATCTACCGTGATACATTCAACACCTAGGGTTTTACATTGTCCTCAGCGTTTGCGACAAGCCTCTAGTGAAATCTAATGGTAAGCTACTTTTCTGGCGTTATTCCGAGGCACGTCAAACGATTTTTAGGCAAGTCCCTGCAGATGACTCGGGGCGAGAAGGTTGGTCTTCACAGGTTGAAATATAGGCAGCGAGCTTTACCGAATAATGATACATTAGCTTCGCGTGAAACCGGGATCTTATAAAATCGATCCACAAGATGCAGCATTTACATCGATTGAACTCGACCTCAAATCTGACGTACATGAACCGTTGCCGAAGCTAGTTGATCTAGCGAGGTTCCTTATTTCTTCAATCACATTTCTGGATAGAATCCAAAAAATATCGGTATTTCTTGATTGTTGGCCCCTTCTGTGCGTCCAGAAGAAGTGTGCGAAATCGTCCTCAATAAAGAATGTTGTGGTCCCCCCCGGGATGTTGCATATTGAATCGGTAAGCCATACTAGTACGTACCGTTATCTTCTGTGGCCCTGGCCCAAACCTCAATGTCTTGGATAGCCCAAGAAGTTATGGTGGAGGCCGTGAAGCCGGCATTTCCGAAACCAAGAGATCCTGTGGATGATGCTGACGATGAGGATGATGGGGTCACATCACCCCCTGATGGACATCAAGGGACAGACATCAACAACTCTTTGTGCGACATGTCACACAAAGGGACTTTCGCCGTTGCCTACCACCTTTACACGGGGCAGGTATTGGCCAATCCGTCGGAGGATGTGAAGAAGGGTGTGGAATCGGCCATGAAAGCCCTCCCGGACAAATTTCCATGTAAAGCTGTATACGTGAGTTTTTATCACACTTGATCATCATTATTTTATACTTGGTTTTATACAGTTCAACTCGGAACAGCACAAGGGTGTTGTGGAAAACGAAATGTCGCACCTCTTTCAGGGCTCGCACGGAATCTTTCAGGATAACAAGTCAGTACCTTATCATTCATATCCCATTTAGCTAACATATCGGTGATGAAGTGGTCGCATCTTCATTGTGAGTAGTTTGGACCTTTGTGATCCGACTTTGACTGACCCTCCTGTAGGGACAGAGCACCCGCCAAACCACAGGCATCGGGTTACATGTCGGAAGCCATTTTTTACCGACAGTGGAGCGAGGGACTGTAGACCTGACGTGAGTTGCCTTTTCCTTCCCAAGACTGCTTTTGATATATATTCTTCCAGGAATGGCCAAGTAGCAGGTGGGTACGAGTCTGATGCTGTTTTGGCCGACAATTGACGAGGCTAGACAGTATGGAATGCCGCCGTTTTTAAGCTAGCTGGTGGTCTCGCCCGCGTTGTTTACAACGAAGAAATGGAAAGAGCCAGGAGAGCTGGGCCTCACCAGAAAGACGTTGGGCTGTTCACCATGAGACGATTTGCATTCGAGAGAAGGGAAGACGATGGTGTCTTGCAGCACTTGAAGGATGGCTTCTTTTTTGCGCAGAACCCCTATGTCCTCGCCACCACAGGGATTGCAAGTGTCGTGACAGTCAGAAAGCGCGCAAAAGAACTTCCCCTTCTACAAACTCACCCCTTCCTCAGCGCCGACCTTTCGGTAAACCATCGTACTCTTCTTATTGACCAGTGCAAAATTCCTGCTGTCTCACTGCAAGACCTAGTGGACGAATTCATCGCTGGCATGTCGGAGGAACAACTACCTGCATTCTTCAGCTGGTGGAAAACGTTCGGGACCAAATTTAAAAATAAGGATAACCTCGTCGAGCAGCTTCGCTCGAAAGGCAGACTCCGTTTAAACGGGGATGACTTCATGATCAAGGACGTCAAACACTATACGGAGGTCACTGATGACAAGGAACTCCTTCCACCTGGTACCATCTATATCTCCGAATCGTTGATTGGTGCCCTGGATTTTAACCTGCTAGGTTGGACTCCCTTCCACACCTTGGATTGGCTCAAGTACTGTCCACAAGTATTGGCTCGCGACACAGACACAAAAGCGTTGATCGGTCAACGCGTGTTCATAGTCCTAACCGGACCACAAGGGATATCGTGCCTATCAAAGCAGGATTTTGATGACGTCAAAAAGCGCCTAGAATCCGTTGAGTGCATATCAACAGACAAAGGAATGAGGAAGCCAAGCGATTCCTATTTCACGATAACCGGCATTATGGAAGACCTTTCTGTCGTCAACGACGAAGGGTTGTCTCCCGAAGTTCGACAGGCACTGGAACGTCTTGGGGTTCGCCGGATGATAGACTGGAATAAGTTGGTGCCTGGGTACGGTGGATCATCCCTCGTCCGTTTCAAGTGGCTGATCGATTAATTATCTAGATTAGAAGCAAATGCTAACGCTGACATGAACGGTCGCCTACTGACGTGTCTGGTAGAAGCGGATCCAGAGGATCAATTGGCACTGATCGAAGACCTTAAAAACCGAACATTACTTGCATCAGAGAAGCACGGCCGATTTGCCTCAACCGGATTGTATCGGCCAGATGCGTTCGATGGCAAGCTTCGCGAGCTTGGACTCCCTGTTCTCGACTTGCCCCCTGGTGAACCTATTGATGCCCCCCGCGCAGATATACTCGGGCAATTGGGCGTGAGGGAGTATCCGACGCTCCAAAAAATCGTTCAATGGCTGTTTGAGCCAAGCAACAACGAGGCTCGGGATATCGCACGAAGGTGTCTTCGGAAGAATGAGTCAGGATATCGCCAGGAGGTGTCGGAAATGAGCGAAGCTTTCATTCCTACGTCAGAGGCCAAGAGACTTGCCACCCCCCGTGAGGTGAGGTTTCCGTCAATTATAGGGTAGCCTATCGTCCGATTTCCTTTACCAGGTCATTTTGTCTTCTAGCTGGACAGAGATCGGGTTTTACCCGATTTCGGATGTTTTACAAGTCGAGCATGATCTGCTTAGAGTACTTGGTATAGAGATGGATCCTCCCGCTGCTGTGATCATCGATATCTTGGCCGAAAATCCCCCGGTTATGGAAAAGGCTCAGACCTGGCTGGAAAGACTGGGGTCGCACCAAAACAAGAACGGTATGTACATACCAGTTTTGTCTCGTGATTATATTCCGAGTTCGATCTCTCCAGACTTGTGCGACCTGCGAGACATTCCGTTTGTACCGATTAAAGCAGGCTCTGCCCATACTGAATATCGACGACCAAAAGATTGTTTTGTCGTCTCATCGGACTCGGATCCTGCGACAAACCGTTTGGCTCGTGTTTTCCCCGTTGTGAACTTTGGTGAAGGGGGGAATTCATTTCTATTGTTTTGTGGTGCCCACGATGGCCTACCACAGGCCGAGGACATAGCCAGGAAGATGGCGGAGGATCCTCAGCAGTACCACCGGCAGACTGGAGGAGACTTCTATCAGTCAGTTGATACACTTGAGCATCCCACAAGTGCTAACACGCATCTAGATATCTGAATGATTTGCGAGATATCGCTGCAAAACTGGGTGAATTTCAAGATCATAGATCCCTTAAAAAACAGATGCGTGAAAAGCGAATGCTGCTTGCGATACGCAAGCGAGAAGGTTCTGAGTTCGAACTTAGACTGGGGAGCGATATCTTGATTGGTGGAGACAAGGAGAATATTGCTGACTTTGGCGGCAATACTTTTCTGGCACCGGAAGGCCTTGAAAGTGAGTGTTGTCATCACATTCGTGTGGGCATAGGCTTATCTATTCCATAGAGCTATACAAGACGCTGGGGTCAGAACCCCTGGATAAATATGTGAAATATATCCCTCGCATCTACCCTCTCAACGGATCTTTTCCTCTGCCATTTGGGCCCAGCTGCATTTCCGAATGCATAGACAGTTTCAGGTCGGACGAGCAGACCCAAGGGCGACAATCGAATGTCTCGATCGACGAGGGTAAACTTCATATAAAACCTTGCAGTGAGTTGGAATTGGCAAAAAAGTGTGCTGTTCCAAGTCGCTTTGTGGCGCCGGCAACCACGATCACGTCTCAGCAAATGAAAGAAGACAAACTACACGCTATTGCCGCTACCCGTCCTGTCGCTGCAATCTTCGAACATGACCAGAAGAGCGGCTTCTATACGCTTTGGATTGCCAAAAATCACGAAACAATGGAACCAGACGTGACGACCTTGTTTGTTGCACTCTATCTTTCAACAGCCTTCTGAAATGAATGAACCGATTTTTAGTGTCGCAAAAGCTCTTTGTCGCCTCCTTCTCCAAACGCACAGACACCGGGATTTGGTGATGATGAAAAAGCTCCTGACGGAAACAAAATCAAAATACCCCGAAGGTTAGGCTCACTGTTTGCAAATCACGTCGTGTAGCACCAAATTCCCATTACAGATTTGGAATGGTCAAATGTTTCTGATTCACTGGATGCGCATAATACTTCAAAACGGGCAGGGAAGAAGAGGCACCATCACCCTTATCGTGAAGGTGCAGGAACGAACCCTGAACTTGGTTCAGAATGCGGTGGGATTCTACGTTACTACGGTGCATTAGAACGCATTTGATTATGATCATCAGATCCCATACAATATGCAAAAGATGCAATCAGGTTGTGTCCTGGGGAATCGAAAAGTGCGGACAAACCAGATCAACGTATTATCTCAGGTGGGCGGAAGGGGAAGGATGTGTACTGCAGAAATGTCCCCACAGAATCTGAGCCAGACGGTGTGTTCCATTTTATGTGTTGCAATGTGCGCTGCTAACTTGATTATCAGCTAATCTCGAGAGGGAGGGCCTCAAGTTTTTCTGGGAAAGTAAGCATTGATCCGCCACTTCACGCATCCGTCGCTGATTCACGCTGAGTAGAAAGCTCGCGATCACGTTCACTCGATGGCGAAAGCTTGGCCGCATTGGAGAGATTTGCGAAGATTGTGTGCGGTTTAGCGAAAGTATTTAACGTGAAGACTTCAACATTCTCCATCATTTGGAAAGAGAAGGATGATAATTTTGTGGGCTTCAATCGCGATGGAAATATTTTCCTTAACCTGGTGCATTATATTAAGCACGGTACGTAGTTTGTCGCGTTTCACCAAGACGCTCACTGACTTGAGTAGAAAACAAGACTGATGATAATGAGGACAAGACTGTGATCACTCAATGGTATGTTAGCCTCGAGGTCAGTGCGTGCGCATGTAGCCTAATAATACTGCATATTAAAGGTACTTCATCATCGCACACGAACTCGCACACAATGAAAGCATGAACCATAACGGAGTTCACGAGGCAACGTTTGCGGGTCTCTGTGTCATGCATGTACATGCGCTTTACGAACAATACCCTTCTTGCAAGAAATATTTCAAGTTGACTGGGCGAGGGTAATCAACCTCTTCTTCGTCTCCCAGAATCGTGTATTTTTGAGCTCTCCCAATAATATTATTAATTTCTGGGTACTACCGCTATGGCGCGCCAATATTCAGTTCGTTGATTTACTCGCTTTCAATCAGTTCAGAGTGTACCTACACTTGACCTACACTGACAGTTGGTTGTGAATGTTTACATAAATGGACGAGGGACACGAAGCTTAATGGGTATGACTTGAATCTTACATACTACCCGCTTGCGCAGTAACAACATGCCGTCCGCCGGGAGTTCAAATACCGTCGACTGCATCGAGCTCGATATAACCACAAGCCATCGTCCTACGACTCCGTTGAGTGAATCTGGCAGCGTACATTCCGACAGTCCTAGCCATGTAGCACTAAACCTAGTCCCGTCGCCGGGTCCGAATGCTCCCACTGGCATTGATTCAAAACGCAGCAGTGCTCCGAGTCCAACACCTCTCCGTCTTGAACCAGGAATTCCTAACGCGGATTGGCGGTATACCCCACGCGGCAAAAACCCAGGGTAAGCTCACGGTATTCCACGCACGCAGCTCTATTTGGCCTCATTGAATTTTGAACCACAGGAAGTTTGAAAGCGTTAACATACCAGCGGGGAAACAGAGTTTTGCGTATGTTCTCCGTCCTGAATTCAATCCACCGCTTGATGCCAACGATTTGTCAGAGAGTTACCCCCTCAGGACTTGGGCTGGGCGATATCTTTTCATCCAGAAGGAAGTGTCTTCTTTTGCTGCAAAGAACGGGTGGAATTTGAGGAAATAGTATGGTGCACTCGCTTTCATTCTGGGTCTTTCTCACTTCCTCTTGCTAGAAAATCATCACGGATGCATACCTTGCTGACAACCCTACGCGTGCTAATGAGCTCCTGCGCTCAGCAAGACATCTTATTGGCGACGCAAGTCACATGCTGGACGGGAAGGCGGAGCTTGTACTCAATGCAGATCCTCAGGATGAGACTCACTATCGCTATTATTTTGTTGACCACGCTGGTCGCCGGCTGTTCTGGGAACGAAATGTCCAACTAGAGGACGTCTTCTTGGAAAGATTTAGAGGTGTCACTGGCGTGAACCAGATCAGTTAGTTCTCTCCACCACTCCATTCTTCTTATGCTGACGTTTGCCTAGAGTACCTTATGGAACAACACTACTGGTGAGGTACTTTCTTATACCTCTCGTCCCCAGCATTCCACCTTGTGCTCAACCCCCGTAGGTGTCATTTGGAGTACTACCCCCACGACCGAATTCTTTCAATTGATATCTTCAATGAGGTCAGGGGGCTACTTAACTATGCAAAAGCCGGTAAGTACGCGTATGCTGTAAGAATAATGTTGTTAACCTTACGTGCAGATTTGGTTCTTTCCGATACCTCCCTAAGCCCGTTCACTCAGCAAGAAGTGGATTCGTTGCTTACGCTTGTGGGCTCGCTAAAGGGTACTTTCTCTTGAAACGTGTACTCATGTCGGTGGCTCTAAGCATTGACCAAGATGATGTGAATGCCGCTAACGAGCACAGCATCTGTGTGATTGGTGCGTGTCTAACCGACTACGATCGATTTCAGCTTGCTGACCCATAATCGACAGCACGGGTGATGAGCAGATTTGGTAGACTTCCTCCTCTATATCATCACCCGCTCGAGGCTCATCTATGCGTAGCTGAAATACGATTTGTCAACTTCTTCGGCCAGAAGTATGCGCGCTTGGACGCGGACATGTTCGTCTTCGGGGAGGAAGATGAACATTATTTGCTATCCAATATCATGAACATTGTGCTCTTTACATTGTTCAGGGCTCACATCGATCGCCTGAAGCGTGTTTGGGCCGATCATATAATCATCCACCCAAGATGGAAGGACTTTGTGACCAATACCATAAACGAACTCAGCCGGTGCACAATATTTGTGAGCGCATTACTTTCGTGTGCTACGATGAGCTCACAGCGAACAGTCAACAGTCATACTGGCCGCAAATTTTGCGTTTTTGGGTGTCCCCGGGGTAATTCCCTCGACACCGGATTCCTCCTCATCACAAGCTAATGATCAAGCCTCAAAACCGGACCCTTCCCCATCGCAAATTATTATCTATGCTTCAGCTCTTTGTTCCATTGCCTCTATTGTGTTGTCGCTTTCATTGCTGAACGTCTACAGCGACCCGGGAATGATGCTTGCTGATACTGCTGTGCGTGTCTCGATATCGTCCCTCCTGTTGACGCCTGAGCCGCAGCTTCAACACAGGCAGACGCCATGAGAAACGTGAGCAAGAAAGTGAGAATCACTTCTCTCGCGCTCACACACTGTCTTCCTATGGCGTTACTTTCCTGGTCGTACGTCCCTCATCTACATGTTTAGCCCTCTCTCCCGTGCCTTAACCATCTTCCGTAGAATCTCGCTTTTCTTTGTGGCTTTAGCCATCGAAATCTTCATATCAAAACATCTCGCCATGGTTACAACCCTCGGCGCCGTATGTGGAATACTGGTGCTAATGGTCGGATGGAGCTTGTGGACATTAAGGGCCGTTCGTAGTGATATTTAAGCGCTGGTCATGATAACGGAGACTATTAGCCCAAGTGTGGATTTAGCGTACGAGACAGTTATCTAATGCTGATACCCCCAAACGTTGTGATAAGGATTAGTGTGGTGTGATCTACGCGTGAACGCATGGAAATAGAAACGGCTCTCAACGCTCCTTATTGGCCGCTCTGCAAATATTTAACTTATTGCTGACATGTGCCTAATAGTATACGGCCGGGAGATTGGAGAGGTCTGCGCAACGAAGCCAATCGCAGATCAGGTCGAGTATCCAATGATTCTGCGCCCTACCAGCCGTCTCAGACTGGATTGAATTGATCCTGCAGACGTGAGCACGAAGATACGAGGACGGAGAATAGACAAACCTCCGCTGAGCTAGAAGACATCTCGGCCTGTGGGTCGTCTTCGTCGTCTGACATCTCTGAATCTCCGAATGGATCTACGGGGCTCGACTCAGGTCGCAGGTCACTAGATCGGGGTCCACCCCATCAAGTTTGACATATGCAAGGGCGCTCGCAAAAACCACATACTCTGGCTCCTCAAGTAGGGCTTGAAAGCATGCTCGATTTTCGTCAAAGAATATAAGCGCTTTTTCAATCCTGCCCTCCATCCCGCTCGAAATGATGCCATTGACTTCCTTGAGGACTTCCATGCATGCTTGCGCATCCTCGTCGGAGAATAATCGGCGAAACCGAGAGGGCCCATTCGATGCATAGTATATGTCTAGAAAGGAACTGCAGTTGTACAAGACGAGCCGAAGGTCGCTTTGAATGTGGGTCAGCAATGGATGTTCTCCATCGCCATGTTTGAGGTGTTCCGTTGCGGCCGAAACAACCTTTTGCAACTCCAAGGTAATGCGCAGTGCCATGATGCCCGTTTCAGAGGTCGTCATCGTAGCCTGAAGGACGAAGAGGTTCGGAGTTGTTGATCTCACTGATTCGGGCAAGCACGCCCAGGTTGTCGCATCAGATAGTGACGTGGGAAATTTGACAGAAATGCTCCATCCGATTCCCAACCATCCAAATCTCCCAATTCTATAGCAGAGCTACAATACAGCGACCCGCGTCCTTTTGGCCCCCCTGCCACCCGGAGACTGGGATAATCAGGTATAGTACATCGTCCTCGTGATAGTGATCGCTCATTAGTCAACGGGGCCGTGGGAAGAGAAGGGGGTGAAATGTCGTAGATAGCAAAGGCTCTACGGTACATAATCTGACTAAGCAGTCTGACTCGAGGCGGACCAGACTGAAGCGGCCGTGAAGAGAGACCCGAACCCGTGTGCAAGGGATTCAGTGGTGGGAAGGCAGGCCGGAGGTCGTCCGCGCGGGTCACGTGATCGCAGCGACGGGATAGGGAAATTCGGAAAGGAGAAGGCCTGACTAGGACCAATGTCAGATCAGAAGCATCGCGGAAGCGTTAAAAGGACCACTACGGCTACCGGTGCGAGGGCATCCCTGCCGCGATCCGACATGAAGGCCCTGTCCTGTCCACTCACTCGCCAGCTCATCACGTGGCGCAGAACGTCCAGCGGCCCTCCGGGCAACTATTAATTGGCCCCACTGGTTTAGCTTTCCTGAGTTCGGGTAGCACTGAGACACTCTAACTTCAACTTCGTCTCTGAATATGGTTGGTAAGTAGAGTGCTATGGAATATACTTACTCACCCAAAGTACTTACAAATTTACAATGTACACTCCAAGGGAGCCGTATGTACATAGGCGAAGCCTCGCGCACTTCGGCAGGCGCGACAAAATTCTAGCATAACAGTAGAATATGACATATCGCAGAGTCGGTTCCATAAAAACCTATGCATTATCATAGGTATGCAGGACGGTATAGTGTGGCATTTTGTGACATGATTGTCACGTTGGGTGACACCGTCACACAGTCGCATCACCGAGACAGACTATCACCGCTAGCCCTACTACGAGCCATAAAGTGCCTATCAAGTGTCGTCTGCTTTGCCTGCCTGGCTTCTTGCCTCCTCAGGCGCCCGTATGCACGACGCAGTTGCTTAACCAGGCCCCAATCTTCGGCACCCTCACCATACTCTACGAACGCCTTTTCCAGCTGCTCGCACATAGCCATTGCCTCGCTTCCTGAAATGCACGGCGGGTCATCCGTGTCCTCTTCATCTGAGTCGAGCTCAATCACCTCACCATTTTCCAAGAGCCATTTTCTTTCGCACAACCCCCAAGATCTTCTCCTCACCCTTTTCACTATCCGAAAAAGGCGCATCTCACGCACCTCAGCCTCCTCCGGTGGGTCAATCAGCTCGTTGGCGGTCGGCACAAGTTGGGACATTCTTGCAGTTTATGCGATAATGTCGACTGAGAAAGATTGAGAGCACCTTCATGCCGTGTTCGAAAGTGTTCTACCATATCACTCTGGGGAGCGTCTGGGTGCAAATCAACATAGGAATACCTGAAAGCCAGCTAGCCAGAGTAACTTAGGTGCTGGCGTGATTTTTGCTATAAGGCATTCAATGTAGATGTATCAGTACGCTTCTTCCGTTTTGCTGATAGATGATTAATTTGCTTATCTGGCTTCTGCTTCGCATCGCTGGCGACCATCATAATGACGGCGGTGGGAGAGTTGTCAGATCCAAGTGAAAACTTCAAGATGAAACGTTTTGAGAAGCCTCATTCGAGTCTTGCCTAAACCCGGGCTTGGAGATAAGAGGTACATAGTTGGATAGGAGTAAGCTGCCAAGCTTGGGTGTTTACTTACGGAATAAAGAGTAGTCGAGTCCAAGTGACCCAAATTCACCCAGGCCAAAGTGTCCACCTCAAAATTGACGCTGGTTTGCGTAAATTTACCGGTGTAAATTTACCCTCTCAAATTCCTGGAACACTATTGCCTGCGCTTGAGAGCCCGCCATAATGCATAATCGGGTCCCAATCCTATGCAATATGCATTATCCAAAAATCTCCTTATTTTGGCTGGCCTCGGCTCGGTTCCCTCAACAAGCTATGCAATATGCCGTATTCTACTGTATTCGTGACCGCCAGCCGGCGCACAACTCTTCGGCACCTTGAAGCGCACCTCAGCCTGAGATAGTTTAAATTCTACCATGATGATTCATTGGGAATATGCGCTCAACCCTTACAAGGCAGCATGGCCGGCATGGAGGTCGCCGCAGACAAAGACAAGTCCTTCGACGCGTCAATCTCCGAGTCTTTGCAACCAACCACCAAACTGTCGATCATTGATCACGAGCTCAATCGCCATGACATGGGCCGGTATCATTGGTTATCATTTTAATTGCTATTCATATGGAGATTGATTTTTTGTATATAGGTTGATATGGGTAGTCTGTGGTGCGGGATTCATGCTAGATCTTATGTGGGCGCAGGCATACGCACTCTCCATACCCAGCATCCAACGGGAATTCGGGTTCTCCGACAAGGAGCTCGGAAACATCAGCTCTTTGTATGGTGCTGGCATGGCCATAGGAGCATTTGTATGGGGCGCCTTGGTCGACATAGTAGGTTCGTAGCATTTCTACCTGATACTCCGGCCCTGCTGACAGTTAGTTAGGTCGCCGAGGGGCGTTCTATGGTACTGCATTAGTTGCCGGTATTTTTGGCATGTGCTTTGGTGCAATGAACTCCTATGTCGGCCTGCAAGTAATGGCAATGATGATTGGCTTTGGCACTGGTGGAAACATACCTGTCAACTCTACTAGTAAGTGCCTCGATCGGGCACTTGTCAGTTGAATATCTGGTTCTGATCCATCTTCCAAAGTTACACTTGAATACCTTCCAAAGGTATTGACTCGCAAATATGCCAGACGATAGCTGACTTCCTATTAGAACCGCTTCTATCTCCTCACGGCACTCTCCATTTTCGCCGAAGTCGGCTTTGTGATAAGCACTCTCATGGCTTATGGCTTCATCCCCAACTACTCATGTTCAACAAGTTTGATATCCTGTCATTTAACGGGAGGTAACAAGCCTTGCTGCTCCGAGGATGCTAACATGGGATGGCGCTATTTGTTCTTTACGATCGCTTCCATCACACTCGGAGTTTTCATCATCCGCTTTTTCATTTTCCCCTTCTACGAATCTCCAAAATATCTTGTATCGAAAGGAAATGACCGCGGTGCGGTGGAAGTCGTCCAAAAGATTGCCTCCTTCAACAAGCGCCCCTGCGACCTCAGCCTGGAATTGCTTTACGAGCAATGCCAGGGTGCTCCAGTTGTGGAAGAAGCTGGTTTCTCCAAGCGACTAGTTGGCGAGTTTATCCGAGTGAAATCGTTATTCGGGAGCTGGAAGATGGCGCGCGTTACGATTCTCGTATGGATCATATGGATGTTTGACTACGGAGGTGAGACATCCTTCCTCATCGGTAACGTTTACCCACAATGCAATAAATAGCTGTTGGCGTCGTCAACTCATTCTTGCCCACAATCTTGCAGCGAAAAAATGATGCAACCCAAGTCAGTCTAGAGCAGACCTACGCTGACTACTTGATTATCTACACCCCCGGAATTGTGGGTGCCGTCTTATCTGTCCTGATGGTCCGCGTCCCCGTGATTGGGCGGAAATGGACCCTTATTTTTGCATCTGTGATGATGGGGCTCTCTCTTTTCCTCTACACCATCGCAAACACGCAGGCGAGCCGCGTCGCTCTGAACGCCCTGACCGTCTTTTTCCAGCTTCTACTCAACTCGGTGGTTGGTATCTTTTTCGTATTCTTGCCGCCCCGTTTCTGAACACGTCTACGTAGCTCTGGGGATGGACTCCGGAGGCCTTCCCTACGGCAGTAAGGGGAACTGCGGCAGGCTTTTCCATGGTCCTTGCAACTATTTTTGCGTCAGCTGGACCGCTGATCGCTGCGCAAGTATTCAGCGGCTCCGGGGGAAGCAATGCAGTGCTATACCTCGCTGGTGGTAGTGTATTGATATGTACACTCGCGTTATTATGCCTCCCGGCAAAGGACATGGTGGCGTCGCGCCAAGTTTAGTCTACCTTAAATCCCTGTATGTTCGTACATCTGTTTCAATAACCACGTGGGCTCATATCACGGCGATTCAAGTGTCAGTGCATGTATGATCGATGCTTGGATATGAGTGGATTACTCGATGTTGTATTTTGAACTGGATATCGAAAACGTGGTGCAAATCATATCGTGCATAGTTGATCTTCATTGGCCTTCTGTCACTGTCAAAAACTCAGCGGGTGAGGATATCGGAAGCGAAGTCCACGAAATATCGAGGGCAACAACCTGTGTCGTCAAGAATATCAAAAAGGGAAGAACAAACATGATGGAGCGGGGCAATCGGCACCCACTGTAGAACTCGTACGTGATGTACAAACAAAAGGCGTAACGGATTAAGGTGCGCGAGTACACAAGAATATTTAGGCGACGCGCGCAAGAATATCACGGAAGATAGATATAACCCGTGTGAACGAAACTCAATACATGCGAAAACAGAAAGGGAGCGCCATATGGTTCATGCCGATGCGAACGGTTGTTCGGTGATTGATGCGGGCTTGAACGATTGTACTGGTGAAGGCTCGGGCTCGTCATTCCCAAACTCGATCGTCTTCTCCACAGTGATTTGGAGCTGCTGAATGAAAGATTAGCGCACTCAGTAACCCCCTGGCGATCCAAACGCACCCTGGTTTGTGTAGAGGGGTCATTGCGTGGCTAGAGATGAAACTAATCGACATCGAGCGTACGGAGGTAACATGTTTACTCACTGAAAATTTACCTGTTGTTTTCCGTGGTGCGCTAGAAAAGCGAGGCACCCCTGCAGGGAATTCCGCGGAAGCAGCACGCTGTTGGCGATGTCGAAGTTGTTTGCGCGTGTTGAGTCTGATGGATGATGCTAGTGATCATCTATCGTGACGAAGGCTGGAGAACTCACGTAGCAAGTAATGAGTTTGCGTACACTGCGCACGCCGTCAACCAGGAAACGAGATAAAAGGGGGCCTATACGTACACTTGCTGATAAAGAAATGGAGTCCCATGAAGACAAGATTGTCCGGCATCGCGAGCCACTGGCCACTCAGTTAGAAGGTGCAGGAAACGGCATAGGATGAAACTTACACAAATCATAGATACAATCGTTGCCGCACTTTGGATGGTGTGTAGGTAGATTAAAGACATGGTACCAGTCTCACTTACCTTGTCAACAGGTTTGTCTCAAAGGTGTACAGAACTACCGCGCTGACAACGCGATCCAAGCTATGGTGCACGTGCGTTGCCCCCGTCAGTAGTCAGGATTACTAAGGATGCGACGGGTCTACCTCGTCGAAGTCGTCTTATCGACCTGTAGGGTCTGCAGTGAATAGGTTAAGAAGCCCGTGACCAGAATATCGACAAGGCACGACATCGCCAAGCCGAGGGTAAAGACCCACTGTCATAAATCGAGGCAAGTCAGACGCAGAAGTATCTCTCGGCGCAGTATCCTACTCACGCGAAATTTTGCCTTGAACGCCGTAAATGTTCTCATGTGTATCCTAACACGCTGGGTTGAAGGCTCTGGCTGTCGAGCAATAAAATGGCTTACATTTCGGCCGTCGTGACTAACAGAGAAAACCAAAATAAATTTGAGGGCAAAGCAAGTTCGAGATAGTTTCTCGTACCTGAAGCACAACCTGTTCCACTATGTTAGTATACGGAGAGATTGAAAGGGATCGCGGGTACTAACATAGACGGAAAAATGCTAGTATTAACTTTTATCAGACTTACGATCAGTGGACTATCTCAACTTCAAATGGCGTGGGATACTTACGATCAACGCCGTGAAACGCCATTGGTTTCTGCTCACTGGTGAGATAAAATGTAAGTTATCTTCTTTACGTCGCTGCTGTACTAACGTTTGTGGATGCGATGTGAAAAGAAACTGCACAATTAGATCAACCGACTGATCCAGTCATGTCTGGGAAACAATACCAGTGTACGATGAAGGTCAAGATTGCCTGGACCACGGCGGTGAGGACGTGGGGATGGGAATGAAAGAAGGGTACTCACGGTAGTGATAACTGTCAACTGTGACGCAAGGGTCAGATGAGCCATCAACCAGATCAGGATGACATACTGCTAGTGGGCTAAGGGGGAGGTTTCGTGAGAAGGCGTGGAATACTGTTGGCAGACGCACGTTGGAATTGAGTCTATCTGCGCTTGAATACCATAATTCGAGATTAAATAAATCCATATTGATGCGTAGACGAGTAGGCTGTGAGCGACGTCGAGCGTCCTAGAATGGGACTGAATATTGCCCAACGGGATGAGGGGATAAGCGGGAAGCGCTCACCATACAGCTCCAACCTGATGACGGCATGGGTTCAGGGGGAGGCAGGTCGACAAGGAGCAACGGCTTACTATAGCTTTGATTCTCAGAGAATCTTGAGGGAAGAGCCTAATGTAGAGGAACGTTTGCACAATGACAACCCCGGATAAACTGGAGCTGGAGGTTGGGAATCAAGTGAGTTAACGGAGAGGCAACTTACGCCGCTGCACAGAAGCCGCCGAGCAGGAGAGCACCAAACGTTGCGTCGATGGGGGGCGACATATTATACCCTTGTGGCGAGGATGGAGGAGAGGGGAGAAATGGGGGAAACGAACAAGGTGGAATGCCAGCGCTTCAAGTTTGTGGGGAAGAAGCGCTGCATGGATGTTTTGTTACCCTTCACTCATATACCCACTGTGTGTACGGGCACACAAGCGCGATCAGATTCAGATTTGCATTAATAGTTCGTCCGAGTCCGTGATAACCGAGACGAAGAACGGCGGCCAACATTATAAGCCCGCGGCCAGACAAGGATCCTTGTCTGTGTCCCTGGATGCCAAGCTCCACTAGCGTGCCCATACACAGTCTGGCATAGGAATGGTCCGTCCATTGACGTTTGAAAGGCAGGTTCGGGGGGATGCATTCCATTTCATGCACGTGCTCAAGTACGAATGCCTAGTTCTGGATCAGATCAGGGCTTTGGTTAGACACTCACAGTCCACTGAACACCAAGTCCTGATTGCTACATATTAGCTTACCTGAGAGAAGTTCTGGCCACATGGCGTGACAGCAATTTCGCGCCTGTCACGCTGTGACTAGTCATAGCTTGCTCCGCTTTCGCCACGACTTGGCTTTGACGGTGCGTGTGTTGGCGAGCCCCTTTGCACGCCGACAACGTCTCCAGCTCAACTCAGCACAGATGGACGAAGATGTACTCAGCGACGTAATTCCAAGTAACATCGTCTCAAGACAGGCAAGCCCATAATACCCCCCTTTGGTGGCGATGTACTGACTGCGTGTCTAACGCCGGGCGGAACAGCAAAGTGAGGGCATGGATGATGGTGAGAGCGAGTACATCGATGGCGGCGCGAGCGTCGAGGAGGACGAACTGCAGAGTGACGACGTCCGTGTTGCCCGTTCATGAACGCATACGTTTCACGCTAACAGCCTGTCTCGTTAGGAGCCTGTCGCAAGCACCTCTTCACCCTCCAAAATGACGAAAATGGAGCAGTCCGCCGAGAGGCAGCAGAAGAAACAAAAGCGAAAGGCGGACGAAAGCCACCTCCATGCCAAGAGGCAGGAGATGGACAAGGCAAAGGTGCCTTGCTTACTGTCATTTCTGTGTTCTGTGCATTCACAGCGCACAGATCACAGACGCTGTGAAGCGCTACTCCTACTTGTTGGGCCAGACGGACCTCTTCAAATATTTCGTCGATATCAAGGTCGGTTGTCCTCGTTGGTGTCGCATTTATCCTCCTCATATATCTCTAGAAAACGCGTGATCCTCAGTATGCCGCTCTTTTGGATGCACAATCAAAAAATAGAGGGAGAGGCCGCAAGAAACCCGTGTAAGACCGCCCCCCTCGCTCTTGCCCCGATGCTTATCACCATCCAGAGACCAAAGCGCTCGTCACAGGAAGTCAGAGAAGGAAGAGGACGAAGAGTTGCTCAAGGACGGCGAACTTGCTGCAGAGGGCGACGATCAACCATACGTTTTTGAAGAATCTCCAAGCTGTCAGTTTTTCCGTGCTTGTCTAGTTTCTACTCACGTCCATGATAGTCATCAATGGTACGATGAGGGCGTACCAATTGCAAGGGCTGAATTGGATGGTCTCGCTACATCATAATGGTCTCAATGGCATCCTTGCGGATGAAATGGCACGTGCACCGCTGTATATAATTGCGTCTTGTAATCGCTCAATAATATCTGCAGGGTCTCGGCAAAACCCTGCAAACAATCTCGTTTCTCTCTTATCTGAAACACTATCGCGATGTTCACGGCCCTCACTTGATCGTCGTACCCAAGTCAACACTCCAGAATTGGGCCCGAGAGTTTGAACGATGGACGACCGACGTCAACGTCGTGGTTTTGACTGGAAGCAAAGAGGAACGTGCTGAGTTGATCGCCAATCGCCTCATCCCGCAAGACTTCGACGTCTGTGTCACATCGTATGAGATCTGTCTCATCGAAAAATCTGCTCTGAAGAAATTTTCGTTTGAATACATTGTCATCGATGAGGCCCACCGTATCAAAAACGTGGACTCGATTCTTGCCCAGATTGTCCGCGCGTTTATGTCGCGCGGCCGTCTACTGATTACGGGGACTCCTCTTCAGAATAATTTGAAAGAGCTGTTCGCTCTACTCAATTTCATTTGCCCTGAGATATTTTCTGACTACGCCGATCTGGATGTCTTTCTTCACAAGGACGATGCTGGCGTTGAAGGAGAAGAGGAGAAGAGTAAGAAGGTCGTGGAAGCATTGCACAAGATATTGCGGCCTTTCCTCCTCCGTCGGGTCAAGTCAGACGTGGAAAAGAACCTTCTCCCAAGCAAGTCATCCTACTCTTTTTCTCACGTTGTTTCGTTGATGTGACTATGTCCGGTTTCAGAGAAAGAAATTAATATATACGTCGGTCTCACTGAAATGCAGCGCAAGTGGTATCGCTCTGTCTTGGAAAAGGATATAGATGCCGTCAATGGTTTGTCCTTTCGTTATCTGCCTGGCACAAAACAGTTCTTTAAACTTCCCCGAAAGGCTTAACGGGAAAGAAGGAGGGGAAAACTCGTCTAATGAATATGGTCATGCAGGTGCGTGATTTCAGTCATGTCTAGTACCCCGTCCAACGTCAATTAGCTCCGAAAAGTGACATGCCATCCATATCTTTTTGATGGCGCGGTAAGTTCCTGCACCACCTGATTTATCTCTGTTTCAACCTCCTTTCACGTAACTAGGAGCCGGGTCCGCCATACACCACTGACGAGCATCTAATAGAGAACTCTGGGAAGATGATCATATTGGACAAATTGTTGCAGTCCTTAAAGCCTAAAGGATCAAGAGTATTGATCTTCAGTCAAATGAGTCGTGTTCTGGATATTCTCGAAGATTACTGTCTCTTCCGCGGATTCAGTACGTTCAAGCCTCGTGCAGTACGATCTTTTTATGCAATTCGTCATCCCAGAGTACTGCCGCATTGACGGTAGCACAGCCCACGACGACCGGATCGTGGCAATTGATGAATACAATAAACCGGGCAGCGAAAAGTTCATTTTTCTGTTGACTACCCGCGCTGGCGGTCTAGGCATTAACCTGACAACCGCAGATATCGTCGTCCTCTATGACAGTGATTGGTGAGATTTCCTGTCGTTGAGTGGGATATGAAAGATGTTTACCGTATGTTTAAGGAATCCACAAGCCGACTTGCAGGCCATGGACCGTGCTCATCGAATCGGCCAGACGAAGCAAGTGTACGTTTTTCGCTTCATCACGGAAGGCAGCGTCGAGGAACGTATGTTGGAGCGTGCTGCGCAAAAGCTTCGTCTCGATCAGCTTGTCATACAACAGGGCCGACAGCAACAGTCCAAAGGTAAGTGTTGACTCTTGCTGTCGGGACAGCGTCGAGGTCATCCCTTGTCGCCAGCTGCAAGCAAGGACGAGCTTCTTGATATGATTACACATGGCGCGGAAAAGATCATTAGTTCTTCCGACGAGTGAGTATCTGTCACTCCGTCTCTTGGGACGTCAATGATGTTTTTGTTCCCAGCATGCTTATTAACGGTGACATCGAAGCCGTCATTCAACGCGGGGAAGAGCGTACTGCAGAGCTCAACAGTAAATATGAGGGTTTGAACCTTGAGGACCTCAGCAACTTCAAGACCGATAGTTCGCTACAACAATGGGAGGGCGAAGACTTCCGTGGGGGACGCAAGCCGCTCAATTTGAATATGCTCTCCTTATCCAAGCGAGAGAGAAAGACAAACTATTCGGTTGATAGCTACTTTAAGGATACACTTCGTGCTGGACCATCCAAGACAGAGAAGGTCCCAAAACTGCCCCGTGCGCCGAAGCAGATACAAATGTCAGTTTGTTACTCAGATTCCGCGCCGTTGGTTGTGTTGGCTGATGGCATTATAGCCAAGACTTTCAGTTCTTCGACCCAGCGCTCGCGCAGCTTCAAGAGAGGGAACTGGCCGTTTTCAAGGTATGCCGAACGATGGGTGGGCTATTCGTGTTGACAAGCCTGTGTTTCAGCGTCTGAACGGGATTGTTGCGACTGTAAGAGAGCCGCAAGGGTCTGAAGATACGCCAGAGAAGCTCGAGGCGGAGCGTACTGCAGCTCAAGAGTTCATCGATACAGGTCAACGGAAACCATTCATGCCTTTGTATAGAGCGTGCTGACGTATGGTTTACAGCCGAGCCACTTACAGAGGAAGAGCAAGCGCTCAAGGAGCGGTATATGGAGGCCGGATTCCACGACTGGAGCCGGAGAGACTTCCAGCAGTTTGTTCGTGCATTGGAAAACTATGGATGGTTTGTTAGCTTCTATTGGTGCACTATCTGAACTAACAATGGCATCTCTATTGTAGGACGGATGACTATGAACTCCTTGCATCGGAGATTCAGGACAAGGACCCAAAGGCGGTCAAACGCTACTACCTCTATTTCAAGAAGCATTGGAAGGAACTCGCCGAGCATCCCCGCATCGCTGCTCGCATTGCGGAAGGCGAGGCCAAACGCAACAAGCGATCCAACCTCGAGTATTTGCTCGCCAAGAAAATCGGTTCTGTCAAGCATCCAATGCAAGAGCTCGAACTGAACTACCCGACGACCAAGGGAAAGGTGTATTCAGAAGAGGAAGACCGCTATCTACTCTGCCGGCTCAACCATTATGGGATGCGGGCTGAGGATGTGTACGAGCGCATTAAGCGGGATATATCCGAATTTCCGGTATTCCGGTTTGATTGGTTTTTCAAAAGTCGATCGACGCAAGAGCTGCAACGGAGGTGTAATACGCTGCTAGGCATGATTGAAAAGGAGGCAGAAGCACTTGCACAAAGCGAGGGCAAGTCCAAAGGGAGGGGAAAGGTGGGTTTACGTGTATCTTCGTTGATCCCGCCTTAACCCGTGCCATAGAAGCGGGGTCTAGAGGACGTGCAAAAGGAAGACGAGACCAAGGACTCGAGATCACCTACGCCCGTTGCACCCGCAAAAAAGTCGCATAAGAAGAAGAAGACGTAGGTATATCGCGTGCTGCCGAAACGCGAACACGGTTTAGACGGACGTCAACATTACGCTCGTACTTTAATTTTGCTGTGCCACCCACATTTGTTTCCTTTGTAATATCCCGCATACTCGTAGTGTTGGTTTGGTCATGCGCTACTCGCCCTGGCCGCGGTCGGACTTTCAATTCCAACACAACACATTAATATTGATCAATCGATCACGACGCATTGCTTTGGCACCTGTGGCATCTTTACTGGCATGAAGAGGCTCATTGTTCACGTTCAGCCGGCGACCACTGACATAATCTCAAACATGCCTGGTCCGAATTATTTGTCCGCCCTAGAGGGATTAGCCCGGACGCGAGTCCCTGCGACGTTTGTAAATACATCAGGTTTGTATGGTGGGTAATCCACAGCGACAGCCTCACAGCGAATTTTACTCTCTAGGCTCTGCCCAAGGTAATTGATTCAGCCAAACTTAGGACCGACAGGCCCGTCCCAAAGATGTCTCCTCGAAATAAACCGCAATTGCATCTCCGTTCACATATACTCGATGTTCCAAGTTGCGGCAACCACTTACCCGTCTGGTGGTACGTCTGTTTCTCTAATACAGTGGGATAGCTCAAAACTACCTATTGCAACCCACACATTACCTTTAGTCGCTCTCACGGCACTCATGGTTTTGTAGTTCGCTCATGGGTGCTATCTTCTCGCAATAAACGGCGATGGTATACAAAACAACTACTTTAGAGAAATGATACGATCACTTAAACGTGTCTCAGGGACGTCAATATAAGGCGGTAGAGTCGGGTCACTAGTGCTAAACAAATCAAAGCCGTCTTGCGCAGGAAAGGACCGGACAGTCTCAGTGGAAACATCATCGTACAACGGAGGTGCACAGCTACCCAAGCTCTGTGTTGCAGGGGACGAGATGATTTCTCCAGGGACATACATCAGTGGATTCTCTGGTGCGGGAGCAGGTGGGGTTAATTCCCCTAGACGTCGCACGGCACTCTGCTCAGTGAAGTAATCAACAGAACAAAATTCGTCGTCGCAAAGCACCGTCAGGCAGTGATTCAATGTAGCGGAATGCACATCATCATCAAAGTACCGAGAAGGCAGGATGTTCCGGAGGACTATTGTCTTGTTCCCGACCATCGCAAGGTCGAAAGTTACAGAAATAGCCGAGGACCAGATGACAGCCAAGGAATCTATGACGGGGCCAATTTTCCAGTGCGTCCTTGCATCCCAAAAGGGCACCGAAAAGTTGTTAGACACCACGATGAATGTTCCATTCCGAGAATGAAAATTGATTCAGGTCAGTTGCTGCCGTGGACACGCCATGGTAAGTGTATCTTGCGAGCGGAAACGTCAAAGCACATGACATTTCCTCTCTGAGGTAGCTCAAAGAGGTACTCGCTATTGTTTCCCTAGAAGAGACATTGGTTCTGCACCAGTCGACTTTGACTGGGAAGGCCACCAGCAGGTCACCGTTGCGAACCTCATAGGCCCGAGTTGCCATGTGGCGGTAGCAATCAGCAGTCCGTCTGGCGAGAACTCGACGGCGGCCAATTTGTACTCGTGCTTCCACGGCACAAGGTATCTCGGGCCGCTTGTAGTTGATCAGACACAGACTGTCCTATCGTCCGACCTGGCGGCGACCTTGTTCCCGTCCGGGGACAGGTCGACGGCGTATACCATATCCTTGTGGCCCTTGATCCTAGTCACTGCCGCGTCGTGATCGTTTGCTCCCCACACCATGAGTGGGCCCTTTACGAGCCCGCTCACCACCAACACCTCATCTCGCGACACCCCGATGCTGCGAATAGGGCCTTCCGTATCTACTGGCCACCCTGTCTCCTTGCCGTCGTTCACCCCCCAGCGTCGGATCCCCCCTTCCAACTACAAATATGTCATCTCCAACCTCGATCTCGATTGGTCTTGTACTAGTGTCTGTTTGGCCCGCGATGCTGGAGTTTGCTATCGGTACCGGCTCTTGGCCATCGTCAACATCGCGCTCTTAGGTTCTGTCTCATTTCGCACGCACCATTCCTTAGCGTCAAGCTAGCCATCCTTGCATAGATTCCTGGGAGGGATAATCCAAGGAGAAAGCGCGTCATCTATTGCTGTACCCGTTTTGTCTGCCTTGTGACAAACATATACCTGTCCGCACACGTGGACCGTAGTACCCATTGGTGCCTACATTCCCTATCAATCTGTGCACCGATGGCGAAAATCCTTCCCAGCGGAGTTATGAAACAGTTAGGGGGACAATCGTACCAAAGTTAACGGGACTTGTATCATATGTCGACGCGCAACATGAACTTCGTGTCTCCGCAATATGCTTACTCCGCCTATCCACGAGACGCGGCGTATCGTATTGTAATCAATCTGTTCGTCTTCAACACTCACTCCGTCAACCCAGGAGCCATAGCGGCGTACATCAAGTATAATAGAAGGGGTTTCAACATACTTACCCTGGCAAAACATTCGGAAGCCAATACCGTTGAAGGTAAAGGACATGTGTGCGGTGAAGCAAAGACATGTGCACTCATCGTGCGGTCAACTCCTCAGTCGCTGTTAAATAGTTCACCGGCACTTCACCATATTAGTTGGTGCCTTGTCGGACCTCTTTTCTCGCAGTCTTCAGGGCGTGAAGAGCCCTTTGTTTCAGTCGCAGACACCGTAGTCGAATGAAAAAGATTTTGGCCTGACGATTTAATTTCGTCTTGTTCATGTCCATCGTTACATAAGGGTTCCGATTCAAAAGCTCTTTATCAAAGGTTCTTCATCGTTCAAGTTGTTCGATGTCACAAGAAGTCGGAAAACTTAATACGTGCTGCAGCTGCCTTTTGCACCCGTCCTAGTGCAAATACTAAGTATCACATACCCGTGGTGCAACCTGAGGGGTACCCGGAGGGCCGTGGTATGACGTAGCAACTTATTCGGGGATGTGGTTCACAGACTGTTTTGTGGCGTTGTGCTGATCAGGATTCAGGAATCAGATCCAGGATCGTCCCTGTCTGAAGTTCAGAAAGTTGTCACCATCTTACACTTTGTAGCAGATACATTTCCTCTTAACTTTTATTGCCACTGTGCGAGAATTTAATACACTAGGAAACTAGACTTCTGAAGACTGAGAGCAGTAACAGGGTTATCTAATATCCCAGTCCGAGGATATTACAGCTAGTCATGCCACTGCATGCACACGCATGTTAAACTTTTCGTGATACGAGCATCTGTTTTGTTGGGATGCATAAAACAGCGAGAGTACACACCAGGAGGCCGCCACCTGCGAGGTATAATACTCCATTGCTTCCACTCGAGAGGGGGGTGACTTGCTCGACTATCAGGGGCGCAACAACTGAGAACACAGCGGCAACAAGCATGGCAAATCCTGCTGCAGTTCCCCTAACTGCGGTAGGAAATGCTTCGGGAGTCCATCCCCAGAGCTACACCGCACCCCTCAGTAAACTTGAAGAGGTGGTGATATTACGAAAATACTGCTTACCACTGCGTTGAATATATATTGGAAAAAGGCCATCAGTGCATTAAAGCCCACATGGCCAGTTTGAGTATTCACGACACTGTAGAGGAAAAGGGAGGCGCTCATCATCACAGACGCGAAAACGAGGGTCCATTTCCGGCCAATTCGGGTAGACCAGACCATCACGACAGAAATTCCGACTCCGACCACGGCGGCTGCGTTGATGATCAAGTAGTCGAGATATGTTTGTGAGAGACTAATATGCATCGCGATGTTCTTCCGCTGCAGGATTGTAGGCAGGTATGTGTTGGCAATCGCAACGGCTATCAATTGGTTGAAAACTAGAATAATGATGAGAATCTGTGATAATCTCACCACCATAGTCAAACATCCAGGTAATCCATAAGAGAATCGCGACCCGCGCCATCCTCCCACTTCCAAATAATACCTTCAGCTTAGAGATCTCGGAAATCAGAAGCCTGGAAAGCGCAATTTTTTCCGCGATTGGGGCCAACTTGCATCGTTCATGAAGTAATTCCACAGTGAGGTCACAAGGATGCCCGTTGAAAGCAGCGACCTTCTGGACGACCGCAACCGCATCTCTGTCCTTCCGTTTTGTTGCAAGAAATTTCGGAGATTCATAGAAAGGAAAAATAAAAAAGCGGGTGATGAAAATCAAGAGAGTAATGGAGCCCAACGCGAAAAAGAGATATCGCCATCCCATATTGGCACCCCTGGAGCAACATGGCTTAGTTCCCCCTGTCGAATGACAGGAAACGAGGTTTGGCGAGCAAGAGAAGTTGGGTATGAAAGCAAATGCAAGGGCGGTACACGTCACGGAGCCCAGTTGAGCGAATAAGGCAAGAGCAACAAGGAGATAAGTGTTCTTCTATTGGAAGGTTAGATAACGTTAGGGACGACGGTCGCGAAGCTATACCTTTGGAAGGTACTCAAGAGCGACTACGAGGAGCTAATCAGGATCTACCGCTACGTAAACAGCGTGAGTTTAACACTTACTGGTTGTGTCAACAGGTATGTTTCCCCCGATTCCAAATCCAACGAAGGCTACCATTGCTTGCAAGCTCGCGAATGAGGGCATGATGCCGAAACATATACCAAAAGTGCCGGACATTAATGAAGTACCATAGAATGCCACCCGACGGCCTAGATAAAGATATTGGAAACCATGGATGGGCGTGCAAAGGGGTTAACGAACCGACGACATCGACCAATGTACCCCATACGAATGCTCCTACGAATATCCCCGCGGCGTAAGCAGCGCTGATGTTCCCGAGCTCTTTGTCAGTGAATCCGAATTCACGCTGGATGCTAGGCAGTGCAAGCCCGTACGCCTGTGTCCACATGACGTCTAACAAAAATCCTGTGCCACAAATGGCCCAAATCAACCTAAAATTTGACGAGGAACATGAACCTGGATCTAAACCAGGTTTAAAATAAAGTAAAATGTACCAGTGATAGCGGCCCATTCCATTGCGATTTAGCTCGTAATCGATGACCTCCAGTTTGGTCATAGATTGCAGGGAGGGTAATTCGGTGCCATTCGAGTCGAGAGACTTGCCGATGTCTTCTACAACTTCAAGTTCCATGTCGGACACGAGGGATTTTTAGGGAGAAGATGAATCAACGTGATTGGGGTCATGGTTATATAGTGGGACTCGGACTCGGAGAGTCGGAACCACGAGTATACTAGAAGGCCTCTTATCAGAATGTTTCGAGTAGTGGGGGGTGAAACAGTGCCTTACCAATGCTTCTGAGAATTGATGTATTGATGTAGTATCATGGATTGAACGAGCATCGCAGCGGCTTTGGGCACACCATGACTATCGAGGCAGTTGTGTCGAGTAACGTGCTGACTCAACTAGGACAAATCCCGTTCCAAAACGTGTGTTTCAGGCTTTCAGCCCACGCAAAACCCAATGGTAACTATCAATAAATAGTACGCCACGAAGATATGGATAATCCATTTAGTTCATGATGGGGTACAGCCGTGGAGCTTGAACGTGGCGGCGGGGGCGGCGTCGCTTACTAGATAAAGTTCATCCCATGGGTAACCTAGGTCCTATGGTACCTGATGCGAGCCGCAAAACCAACGTTTTCGATCCTGGGGGTCGCAAGTAACTGACTCGGGCCCGTGGATCGATCCGGCTGCATGGGTCACTGACACGATGGGTGTCTGATGATGGAAAGTTACATAAATCGGTATCCATATACTGTAAGTTACACTTACAGGTAAACATAACGTAAAGAACAAATAGCCAGCATCATGGCGATCGCAATTCACTGAGCCGATACTGAGTTGGACTGTCCGCCATGACCTGGGTGAATCGTGGATGGGTTGAACTGATGGTCAGATTGCGAGGCTGGTGACCTGTGATTACAAACTCAACTTGGCGTAGTTGACGATGATCGCGTAGTACATCTCCGATGTTCTCCCGAACTTGTCAGCATTATCCCATTTTAGTGGGTGACCCGGAGAAACGAGATGGCTTGCCGACCAGCACAGGATCTTGCACAGCGGAGTCACATTTGAGTAGCTTCAAGACGCTGGTCTCAGTGACCGTCTTTGTCCGAGTTCAGACTGGGTCTATCTATTTAATTTAGGTAGGCGTTGAATGTCGAACTGCACATTGACACCCATATGACCACTACAAATCCAAAATTGTGTTTTTTTCAGTGTTTGATCCACTGTCAACCAGTACCACTGTCACAGAGAAATCAGTGTCATGCACTGGAGATCAGTGTCACTTTTCGGCACTGATGTGATCATTTTTGCTACTAAAAATCAGTGTCAGTAACATTGTTTCACAACCACTTTTGCGCATAAAAGAGTTACAGCCTGATTAGGCATGATTTCTAGTATCCATTGCTACCAAAAATATGGTGCTTCGTCATTCATTTGGAGTATCTGCATCACACATAATCAACCACATTGTCATTTGACATTATCGTCGCTGCTGCGTGAATTGATCCTTGCATACGCTGCTTATGCCATCTCAATACTCGACATGTGAATCATGATGCATGTGGGCAGCTACTACACATTCGACTAGTAAACTAAAGCATGGGAAAATAAAGCATAGCAAAGCTGAATGCCTAACCACGTGCGTGCGACCACGTTTGACGTTTATTGACAGCTCCTGCCCGACCCTATTGCCTTTTTCCTGAGTAATCACCAGCGATGAAAATGGCGAGATGCAAACGTTTGATGTCATATCATTCTCAGTGTGAGTAACCTTCTGTCGCTTAACCCGTCCATCATTTTGATCTTCAGCCACAGTGCCGGGGCTAGCTCGAACCTTCATGTGACCATCTGCAGCCTGTGAGTCAAACAATGACTCCAATATGTCAATATAGGTCACACTAAAGGAGACGACTTACTTGAACTGCACTCATATCCTGTGGGTTAGACTCGAGAGCAGCTACCCCTTGTACAGTTGTTGCCTTTCGAACTACAAGCCAGGGAAGGGGACGCAAACGAGGCGGACCACCATCAGAAGTAGTAGCATCCTAGCAGTGCATGAGTACTAAAAGAACTAAATAGAGTGTCGTCGGAATTACATACCCTTAACACCGCTTTACCTTTCAAAAGGCTGTGGAGTCTGTCCGCCGCATTTGCAACATCGTCCCTACTTTCGGGAAATGTCCACTGCTTGAACACCATAATATTATTGCGACATATTGCATCAAACTCAGCGTCATCATCCAACTCAGGATGTATCAGATCGCCGGCATTGCTGCTCGCTGTCATGATCATGCGGCCATCCGTGATCCCGGTGGACAGATCCTGTGCAATCAGTTTTGCTACAATGTGAGGGATCATGAAAAACATGTAGAAATGCTTTTCGGGCAGAGGGCTAAATGCTTCAGGATTAATTTTCCTAGAAGGGAACAATCCTATCAGCGTTTGTGCAATAATTGCACGACCCTTTGGACCGTAGCTCCAAACACACAGGTCAGCGTAAGAGAACATAGAACATAAACAAAATACATACTATCCGGATCGCGCATTGTCCATGGTGCACGACTGACGCCGGCTACCGATCTCAGCAAGCGACTTTCTGCCGAACGTCTTGGTTGTCCACCCATCGACTTCGAGGTCACCTTCAAAAGAGATCCATGCATCGAGATCCTCTCGTGCCTCTCTGTTATGGATGATATGAAACAGTTCCTCGAACATGGCACAAACCCGTCTCGGGACTTCCTCAAAGTTGATTGAGGTGACTGGCCAACCACGTTCTACACATAAGTCTAGGGCGTGCTGGCGCTCGGGATCCTTTCGGATGCAGTAGCAGACCTCGACTCCATGACGAGCAATGGCATCGCGGCCGCGTTTTTCGTACTGTTCTTTATAGCGAGCCAGCATGTTAATGAGTTCTGCAGATGGATTCACTGGAATCTTATCGTAGCACGTAACATGGGGACAAGCGTTCCCTTTGGGGAAACGGCCTTCTTCATCGCTCAGAGACAGAAATTCATGCCGCTGGACATGAAAGTCAATTGAGTATGCTTTGAACCAGTGCACTTACCTCTATGTGGTCTCGCTTCATACCAACTTGAATATTGGAACCTGAACCAGAGGGTTGGCCGTCTTGCTGTCGATTATGCATATATCCTGATCAGTAGTAATGATTCCACTGTCATTTGCCTTACCCCCTTTGCAATGACCTCATCATCGTGGTTGAATGTCACAAGTTGACCAGCCCTTCGTGCCTTCTTGCTTGCAGATACAACCGCCTTGAGGTTAAGTGACATGATTGAACTTGCATCAGATTCTTCTCGGGCATATAGCTCGGCATCGTCCTCGCTCGCACCGGAGTCCTTTCGGGATTGCCTGAGTCTCGCCAGGGCTTTCGTTTTGCTCGGCTCGTCGTCCTCGCTCGCACCGGAGTCCTTTCGGGATTGCCTGAGTCTCGCCCGGGCTTTCGTTTTGCTTGGCTCGTCGTCCTCGCTCGCACCGGAGTCCTTTCGAGATCGCCTGAGTCTCACCCGGGCTTTCGTTTTGCTCGGCTCGTCGTCCTCGCTCGCACCGGAGTCCTTTCGGGATTGCCTGAGTCTCGCCAGGGCTTTTGTTTTGCTCGGCTCGTCGTCCTCGCTCGCACCAGAGTCCTTTCGAGATTGCCTGAGTCTCGCCAGGGCTTTTGTTTTGCTCGGCTCGTCGTCCTCGCTCGCACCAGAGTCCTTTCGAGATCGCCTGAGTCTCGCCCGGGCTTTCGTTTTGCTCGGCTCGTCGTTGCTCGCACCAGAGTCCTTTCGAGATCGCCTGAGTCTCGCCCGGGCTTTTGTTTTGCTCGGCTCGTCGTCCTCGCTCGCACCAGAGTCCTTCTGAGAGGATGGGCTTCGTCTCCTGGTCTTGTATGTGATCGGCTCATCACCACCGTTCGCACGAGAGTTCAAAAACGATGGCCCATCCAGCTATGAACGTTCTCTTGATGATTGTAAGTACCATATGGCACCCGGAGTAGTCATGTCTCATTGATATCGTGTGCGTACAGATCCGAAGCATATTTTGCGCCCTCCGTTTCAGGCTTTTGATGGGATTCATCCAGAG
>JBBPKG010000112.1:27947-50500 GCA_038089115.1 Fistulinella cinereoalba | reverse complement strand
TGAAGCAAACCGAGGCTGATGAGTGCTAGCGGTCGCATTAATATCGTTGACTCAAGCCTAATGTTTCCAGTCACGGTGCGATGGCTTTTTGGCAGAGAAACTCTCACGCCCCCTCTGCTGCCGCTCTGAGTCACATCAGGAAATCGGTGACGGTTAGCTCAACCATTAGCTAGCATTGTCCTATCAGTCAGTTACATCATGCGTATCATGATGATACACGGATTGATCAGGTTATATAGTCGACGAGAGCGTTGTTGAATCTTGATCATCCATGTCACCCGGCTCTATATGGAAATCTATCAAAGGTTTATACCTATTTTCATCTACAACTCTCCTTGCCCTTCCGCGACAGCATCCACAGGCGGGCGGCTGTGGTCAGAAAATACATGCTTTTATGTTTGATACTGGGGCAGACATTCCCACGTTTGTCCTCTATAGATCGTGTTAGCGCCGTGCACAGGTGCCCACCCGGATCATGTTCACCATGCCAGTGCGTTGAGGGCCGACCACGAGCTCAACTAAGGCAGGTATGTCCAGCTTCGTCTATATTGCATTGCATTAACACTGAACACGAGTGGACGTACTTGATCATGAATCTCACTCGGCGACTGCAGATCACAAGCAGGACCTGGGCAAGTAAGGCCCAACACACACGAGTAGGTGACGACAGTGATCGCGAGTCTCACATATTGGCTGTTGATGACACCTATTGGAGAAGTCAAAGAACAACCTCGCCCGCTTGACTTCGTTTATCGTAAGCTTCACATATCCAGAGATGGCCACAAGCACATCTAGGGAAGGTGTGTCCCTGCCCAGTCATTCTTCCTTTACGCGAACACCACACGCAGGAAGACTGCTTTGATCCAGTATATCGCACGTCGCCAGTTGATCACAGGTGCACCCAAGAGAGGCATTATCTGATTCCGACCTTCTAATTGTATGTGGACATGGCGCACTTCACACGTTGGGGCCAGATAAGAGCACCAATGAAATCTATTAGACGTAGATACTATGATACAAGACACAACAATATCACATGAATGCGAATTTATTACTCGGATTCCACCCGTGTCATGGCTTCTGCGCGTTTCTGGAGGATCCGAGCCAAAACGCAGTTTTTCAAGGGCAACCGTTCAATATCGGAGAAAAGGGGGAACACTTGGCTAGCCATTACGGTCAATACTCGGTTTTAGTGATAATTGAAGAGATATACCGGTTCCACCAGGCAAGAAGCTGGTGTACTTCCCTCTCGTCGGGATCTTCTAACAACTGCAAGATGCTGTTGTAGAAGCATTCGGAGTCAGTGGTGAGGTCGGTGCGGGAGAAAACTTGAGCCGATGTGAGCGCAAAACAAGCCTACAATTGTTACAACTAGATGTTCAAAGCTGTTCAAAAGTTGTAACTAACCTGGGTAGCAACGTATGCAATCGAGGCCCTTGTGACTGATTGCATGCCATGGATGCGCGCGTTGCCTGATCGTGTTGCCTTTGGCTCTTGAGACACAGAGCTAGAAGAAGTAAGAATGTGTTTGAATGCCTATATAAATTGGTCAAGCCTTCAAAAGGTTTGAAATTATGCCATCGTGCACAGAGATGAGTAAGCCACTCCAAGGAGACCATTCCATGGATCATCCAGATCATATGAGTAGTTTGCATACAGAAAAACTCGCCATTGGTCGCCAGCCACCTGAATCTGGCCGTTTACAAGCTTGTTCCGCGTCCTATAAATGCCTGTCAAGTGTTTGATACAATGAAACAGTGAGCAACTTACTCAGTGTTTGCCCAATCAAGTCCAGCTGGGCACAGCAGAGCGCCATTGGCTCCTTTCTGTATCTAGTCGAGTATTTCGTTAACAGTCTGCATCATGGTTGGACGATCAAAATACCAGGTCAGTGATCGCAACAGTTTCTTCTTCCGACGACCCCATGAGCTGTCTCTCGAGTCCAGGGACCAAATGAAGGAGCTCCTGGAAGGCCTGGTACTCATTTCTTTCCCTGAATATGAATGGAAATGGGTAAATGAACTAAGCATAAGAATTGTGCCATATTTACACGACCGTCAAAGCATCTTCTCCGTCATCACCATTCTCGTCGATCCGAATCAGGTACTCGAAACCATTCGTGACGAGGGTCTGTACATTGCAGAACGCATGTACCGACCGCCCAAAGTGTCTGCCGCGGTGAACAAGCGGATCCTGTGTCGTTCTGGGAAGCAGTCAGCACCGCTGAGCGAAAAGACAAAAGACAAAAAATTCCGTACGGTCTTTTCCTGGGCCCCAGTTGCAGAGCGCTAGAGCGCCACCTCTCGTTGGTTGGTATATCTGAGGACTCTGGAGTGCTATTGCGACCTTGCGTTATCTGTGGCATAGTTAAAGACTTGGATGTGCGGGTTGGACTTTGCAACGACGGCGAGGCGAGCAGTCAGTGTCAACACTGGCAGTAGCGGGAGATGGGTTGTGTGACGCTAGTGTCAACTCTGACCTTTATATGTCGGGACCTAGTAGTCATCCGGCGCCTTAACGTTTCGAATAAATGAGCCCAAGTTCCGCCAAGAAGTCGTATTTGGCTTGCCTCACTGCAGCTCAAGTTCATGACTGGGAGGGCTGAAGTCCTGCCAGTATTAGCGAGGGTAAATGAGTCACAGTTAGGACTGAACGTCTGTTAGCCGACGTAAGTTCGTCCTGGGCACTCTATTTTAGAGTCGTATCTGGCTCGCTTCACTGCGGTTCATCGTTGGGAGGGCTGAAGCCCTGTTAGCGAGGGCTCGGATTACCGTCATTCGCTTACCGAACAAATTCCGAGTTGAAGGATATCGATAAGCGGGTCACAGTTGGGGCTGAACGTCTGTTAGCTGACGTAAGCTCGTCCTGGACACTACTTAGAGTCGTATCTGGTTCACTTCACTGCGGTTCCCAACGATGGGTCGACCAAGTCGGTGATGTCAAATACGGAAAGAAAAAGCGCAGCGAGCCATTTAACGGGTCCCTGTATTGAAACCAGTGGTGGCGGGATGGCCGCGCCGTTTTGCGAACCGCGGCTTAAGTGCTTTTTGGCACTGGTTCTGTGCATGCTGCTCACCGTAAGTGTCCCGCCGGTGGTGATGCCTAGTGGGCCTGTGGCGTATCCGGTATCACCCCCGGCATCATGGGCATTGCCATTGCCACCTTCATGCTTTTTGTGGCCGTGATATGCAGGAAACTTTGCTTGTGTTTTTATTATTGCTACATCTGCAGGTGTGCCAAGTCCATCAATCTGCGGTCCGGCCACCGCAGTCTGGTTAATGAGAACGGCCCAATGCGGCGTTCTTTTGCCGTGGCACGAGAGGTTCGGCAGAGATCAATGGAAGACGCTGCCATTAGCATGGAGTGCAAAAGTGATCGGTGACCGAGAATCCCACTGGGCGCAGTGCTATCCAAAGCGAGTGATTATGAGTTATTATTTGTGCAATCGCCACCATGCTTGTCGCTTCCTGGGGTTGAGTTTCACTATTGAACAAACTTGACCTAGTGGCTCTGATGACATGTTTGATAGGCCCTGACATGGCTGTTGAAGTGACCGATACAGTAATGGTCAAGGTGGCTATGTGATGCGCGCGGTATGCCCGACATGGATACGGGATCGATAGTGCATTCGGCATTTCGTCCACTGCCGAGTCGGACATGGTGTTTCGCGCTGCTGACGTGGAGCAGAACGAAGTCGAAGTTGCGCCGATGGAGACGACAGAGATCGCTGAGGAGACGCGGCAAGGATCTGAATAGGGGATTACGTACTTTTTTCTCTCTCACTATCTGCCTGTGAGTAGTGACCTAGTGATGTGCCAGGCCCGGCCTGAAGCCCCAGGCTGTGAGATACCAGGCGTGCCAGTGAAACCTTCCAACTCATCTCAACATTTATATTTGGCGTCCATTGTACCAGTCCTAAATTGCTGGTGTGTACTCTAGGTCTTGCAAATACTATTTATATTTGATCTTGAGAACAAAAGCCGCGGACGAAATATGTTTCCCTTGGGCCCTTTAGCAGGATCCACTGACGGTGAACGAAAGAGTGGTGCACCAATCAGATGGCGCAATTGGGTTACAATACGTGTGCCTTTCCTCCGATGAGCAGGGTCGTGCGGCTGGGAAATTATAGTCGGCAACTTGCTTCCAGATTCTCTTTGATGAGTCCCCGTTGCCCGAGGCGAATGCTGATGGATGCCTGGTCACGATGCAAAATGCCATTATCCCTTTATCATCCGATGATTGAGCCCATGCGACTGAGGAACGATAGTCGGCGGCTTCCTAGACTTGCTTCCGAATTCTCTTGGAGGAGTTCCCGTTGCCCGAGGTGAGTGCTTGGATACCATACAGAAGGCGGTGATTGCTTTATTGTGATTGGGGACGAAGCGTTCGCATGATTTCACTGACAGAATCATCAGGACAGGCAAGATAGCGGTGAGATGTAGGACGCACCCTGATCGGCGTCGGACTCGCCCCACGCGCTCTGGTCGGTGGTATCGGTGATCATTTGCTAATTTCAGCTGGGTAAGGCTCTTGGGGAGAGATGGGCTGCAGGCTGATGAGCTTATATACACGATGGAGACAAAGAGTGAGGAAGGAACGATAGAGACGATGAGGAGATGAGGTACATTGAGACGGTTGTGATGGCGGTGTTTGTATATGGCTCGTCTTCGACGGGATACGCTGCCGACGACGAGCGGGCCCGTCCTGCGCATCTTCGCGACGGGCGCCGTCTTCCTGACGCACTCGCTGCGCCTCCCCGCCCACCCGACACCGGGCTCCGTCTCCCGCGCCCAGTCCGTCGCCACAACACGCGGCGGCGCTGCAGCCCACGTCCTCGCCCTCCTCGCCCAGCTCGCCGCCACCGTCCCTGGCGACATCGAGCCCATGCTCGTCGCGTCCCTCGGCGGCAGCCCCGACGCTATCCGCCTTCGCAACGCCCTCGAGCTGTCCGGCGTCCGCACCAAGTTCTGCAAGGTCTGGCCCGGCCTCGGTGTGCCCTCCGCGTGGGTCGTCCACGCCCGCGACACCAACGCCCGCACGGTCATCAACCACAACCCCCTCCCGGAGGTCTCCCACGAGGATTTCATCGCCCTCCTTGGCCCCGTGCTCGCCCCCGAAAACTACGTCGGCCTCAACCTGCCCCAGCCACCGCTGAACCCGCCCCCGCTGGCCCGCGACCAGCAGGCGCCGTCCTCCGTTGCGCTCTTTCCAAATCCCCATGTGCCGCTGCCTGCACCCCGCCCGTCGATGTCGTCGCGCCCGAACACCGCGCCGTCAGGGAGCGCTCCGACACCCCATGCTTACGTGATCCCCAGCCCGAGCGCGCACTCGCCCGCGCCGTTCGACTGGCTGCACTTTGAGGGCCGCAACGTGCGCACGACCATCGCGAACCTCGTCGGTGTCGATGGCCTCGCCCGCGAACGCAAATGGCGCTCGCGCTGCGTCATCTCCATCGACCTCGGCCGCCGCGCCCGCGAAGGCGTCGAACTCGTCCGTCTTCCCTGACGTGACCCGTGCTGCATGCTGACCCCTTCTGTAGCTCATCCCCCACGCCGACGTCATCTTCCTCGCCACCACCACCTTTGCGTCCCTCCCAGCTCAGCCTGGCCATCCCACACCGCCCTCGCCCGGCGCCGCCCCCACGCCCCGCGCGATCCTTCTCTCGCTTGCCCGCCACGCCTCCCCACACGCCCTCCTCGTCCTCAACGCCGGCCGCGACGGCGCCGCCCTCCTCAGCCTCCCGACCAGCGAGTACCTCCAGAGCTCTGGATGGACCCAGCTCCCCCTCAACCGCACCAACGGCGACCCCGCCGAGCACACCCACGGCACCTCCAACGTCGACACCCCTACCAACGGCACCCGTCCGCATTGGGACGGCGAGAGCGTGCGCTCCGGCTCCGAGTTCTGGGCCGCGGGCTCGCCCATGGACACCTCCGCCTCGTTCGTGTCCCGCGACACCACGTACACGCAGAACCCCAACGGGGCCCAGACCCATCGCCGCCTGTCGAGTCTCGAGTCGTTTCACCCGATGGACGATGACGACGAGGACGATGAGGAACAGGGCGGAGGCGGGCGGCAGACGCCCCAGCCTGAGCGCAGGCCCGAGCCGGCCGAGGAGGAGCTCGACGAAGAGGGCGCGCACGCTGCGTTTGTGGCCGGGATGATATGGGCGCTCAGTCGACGCGTGCTGCCTGGCCCGCCGTACGTCCCCGGACCCGGACCCGATGGCGAGGCAAAGGAAAAGACGGCCGACGTAGGCATCCGGTGGCGGTTGGAGGAGTGTCTGAGGTTGGTCGTGTGCTGTGTTTGCAGGGCATGTGCTGACACTTGAACCAGGTTTGCTACTGAGCTGGCGTGCCGGAAAGCGCATGCACGCAGCGACGACATTACTCCGCCCAGCGTCGCCTCGTCTTCCGAATGTACCAAGGAACGCACCGAATGGGACGGACTCGCCGAAGCGATGCGACAGGCCGGTTGGTTCGATTCCTGAGGGTGGATATATGCTATGATTTGATGACATTGATACCCTCACGACATCTTGATGAATACTGATCGCAGGCCCACGACCGACCAACAGCACATACTTTTTGTCATCCACGGTATATAGTATACAAGCATACACGATATATCACCTCCTTGTCTTGACACGCACATTTTTTCAGACTCGAGATCCATATACATCTTTGGCTTCAACGCCAGCCTGACCTTTGCGCGCATTTGCTTGCGCCCACCTGAACACACGATCAGCATATATGCAAGCGCAAGATGGAACTGGGGCGCACTTTTTGATCCGGATACTCTCGATCTGGATGAAGCCCGTCGTGTCGGTCGGCTCGAATCCACCAAGCTCGTCCATGGACGACTGCTGCTCGTCGTACAATCCCTAGACGCCACGTCAATATTCACATCCAGAGCTGTGACAAGGTACGCACCTCGTCCGAGTATCGCCCCTCGACGATCACGTTCCCCTTGAGCAGCCTCAAGCGGACGACCCCGTTGACAGTCCGCTGACTCGCTGGAATCGCGCTCGTCACAAACTCACGCTCGGGCGTGAAGAAGTGGCCGTTGTACAGAATCCGGCTGAGCTCGACCGTGACGAACTGATCGCGTAGCGACCGGACATTGCGATCGAGCGTGAGGCCCTCGAGATCCATGTGTGCGACACGGAGAATCGTCGCGCCGGGGGACTCGTAGCACCCGCGCGACTTGACGCCGATGAACCGGTTCTCGACGATATCGATCCGGCCGATCCCATGCTTGCGTGCGAGCGCGTTGAGCTCGAGGAAGATTTCGACCGCGTCGGTGAGCGTCTTGGATGCGGTAGTCAGCTTGACAGGGAGACCCGTCTTGAACTCGAGCTGGATCCGGTCTGCCTCTGCCGGAGCGCTGTCGATCGACTGCGTGAGCTTCCACATGTCGGACGGGGGCGTCGTGTTCGGGTCCTCGAGGATGCCGGCCTCGTACGAGATGTGGAAGAGGTTCTCGTCGGTGGACCACGGCTTGGCGGCCGTCTGCTGCACCGGGATCTGTTTTTCGGCCGCAAAGGCGAGCAGGTCCTTTCGCCCCGCGAAACGGTTGTAGAACTCGGGGAGACGCCAGGGCGCGATCACTTTGATGTCGGGTTTAAGGCCGTAAAAGGCGAGTTCGAAGCGGACTTGGTCGTTGCCTTTGCCGGTGCAGCCGTGTGAGACGTAGCTGCCAGGGAGTTTGGTGAACACGTAGAGGGGGATCGGTGAGGACTCACTCGCAGCCTTCCCGCTCGGCGGTGGCGATCATGCCCCGGGCGATGACGGGGCGGGCAAGCGAGGTACCGAGGAGGTATACGTTCTGTGGTCGTAGGTCAGATTTCATCCGGGCACGCAGGCGGACGCGTACCTCGTAGATGCAATTGGCCTGTACGGCGGGGTAGATCAGCTCGGTCACGAACTCGCGTCGCATGTCCTGGTCGTCAACGTCAGGGCGCAGGGCGTCTGTAAGCGAACCGGCGTCACCTCCTTGAAAAACTTGGTGGCGCCGGATTTCAGGGCCTTCTTCTCGGCAGCATCAAAGTCCTATAGGGGAGGATCAGAGCATAGGGGTGTGGTGGAGATATGTACACGCGCCTCTTCCTGCCCGACGTCGGCCATGAATGCGTACACTTCATACCCCTGCTCGACAAGCCACGCGAGGATGCAAGACGTATCTGTCCAGCGCAGATCAGGGGCCCCAAGCGCTAATCGACCATGTCCGATGGCAACGCACCGAGCCCACCGGAGTAAGCCAACAAAACGCGACCCGATTTCGTAGATGCCATGGTGGAGATGGTAAAAAATAAGGGCGTGATCGATGAGGGGCGTATTTAAGCGATTCGCGATGCGTTTAATCAGTCTTGATCGGAGTTGCCACCTGGATCGTTGCTCGGATCCGGTGAAAACCGTACGACTTTCATTTTTCCACTTTGATGGCATCGACGACAATGAGAACGTGGATGACACGTAAACGGGTGGCCGAGAGTATCGACCAACATACCCGTCGTGATCCCCTCTTGCAACATTGTCCGGTGGTATCCCGGGCCGTACGGCCCGTACCCCCCAGCCTGAGTGACATCACCCCTGCGAATTCTCATGCATAACCCCACATCGAAGCGGACACGACAACGCCTGGGAAATATCATAGTCTAAATCCTGTGCTTCGTGATATGCTTTCTGATTGCTCCGGGACACCCGAGAACCGCGGGTCTCTGTCGTCGATGCCCCCGTGTTGATTGGTCGAGTCCTTGCGGTGAGTACTGTGAGTGCCAAGACCAGTACAGCGTTCTGCGCGTCGGACTGAAGAAATAGTACATACAGAGGACGCCTCGGGGACTGAATGATCTTAATCCGACTGTGGGGCCAAATCGTCGACTTCCCGCACCATCGCCCATGAGTATTCGCCTCCAACGCCAGGCTCGCACAATATGCCATGCAACGTGGCGCCGGACGAGGTGGGTTTGGCCCGTCATCGATCATCCGCGGAGCATCCCATGCCTCGGTAGGGATGGTTGTTGCGCGACACGCATGACCATCTATCGTCAATGAAACCAAGGTGAGCGGCTTCAGAGTCACCGTGCGAGGAACATAACTCATAGTATCCGTCTATTTCAATGGAAGGGTCGCGAGGGGCCCATGTGCGCATCAAGGTGCTGTCGCAATGGTCTTGGGAGGTCAGTTGTAGGCGGCTCACACGTCCACATCGACGCTCACAATGGCAGTGTTAGGCTATTCCCGATAATCGACACTAGGGCCTCTTCTCCAGTGCCCAGGAACGCCCTAGAGGTAACTTTGGCACCCTTGCCCACCACGCCACCCTCAGCGTCCTCCGCCTTACGGTTGCACTATCTTCAGTCGCATTCGGGCTCCCACCCAAGAGATCGATGTCAAAAGTTATTTTTGTCGATGAGACTGAAGACGACACTCAGGCAGTGGTTCTTGGTCAACGCTGTTCATTCTGGTACATCCTGAGTCTAGTGTTTCCAGTATTCAGTCCACGAGCAAAAGGCGTTACTGGCAGGCGGTCTTTCTTCTCTGCCCTAAAGATATCGTCATTATACCACCCATCTACCCTCGGTGTCCTCTGCCATTCAGGTTGCCCTGTCCTTTGCATGCGTCGCATGATCGTGCGCTTTGTCCTCAGAGATCAATGTCAGAAGTCAATCCAATTTCTAAAGGCGAGGCAACACTCTGGCGGTAGTACTTTTCATCCTAAACCCAGCGTTCAATTCTAGCATGTTCAGCCTGCGAAAAAAAAAAGGCGCGTTGCCGTGACCTACACAACTTTGCGCAAGCCAAGGCTGTAATTGTCGCACACGTAACAGGGACAAATTCCACGATACTGGACACCACAAGCATTCGGGGTTGATGCTGCCAAATTGAAAGCAGGGTCTTCAGGACGGTATTCTCTCATGAAATCCCCTTGGCCATCACAGATCAAGGGTCGGATCTCGACAGAAGTGCTTGGTACAGGGGTTTTGCCGCAGTCTTGACACTGTAGTTCTGGCTAAGACTCTTTTCAACATGCGCAGCGGAGCCCAAAACTTAGCATTCTGGTAAGTCGCGATCGCCCTTTTGAACTTTATTTCGCCCTTGCAGGAAGATTTGGTCCATTTTCATTGATTGTCGATGTGGAATTGAGAAGCGAACATGTCTCGCTGAAGCTTAACCAGGGCCCATTGAATCAGACCACGTTATTTGCCGAGTCAGTTCTCGGCATGGGCCGATGATCGGTGGGTACAAAACCTTGGCGCAGGACAATCTCACTATGATAGGCATCCGACTCAAGGTTTGGCGAGTTATTTCCACGCAATCGCCACTGCACCACATGATTCTCAGTGGTCACCCAACCGAAGACGAGGCTCGAGTGTTCATTGTCGGAAGCAGGGGTCCAGCCCAAGAGATGCATTGCCCTGGTCAACTATTTTCGTTGACTGTGAAACCTCTATTTCGACGTTTATGATGGTATGTCGAGGTCTCGTCTCCAGCCATATTTATAACACGCTGCTGCCTGGAAATATCCACCTTCCACCTTCTGGGCATCCAGCCCTCCCTTAGCATACCACCATGTCTTCCACCCTTCAGGATGAGGTGACTACCCTCTTGCAGAACAACTACATAACTCGTATGCTCGTCCTTAAACTGTTCTCATAATGTTCACTTTGTTGCAGTCATTCTACTTGTTGGCATTGGGTATGATTATAGTGAGGAGTCTCACGGGATCCGCCGCAATACGATAAACTGACCGTGACCTACTCAGTTCTTACATTTTCTGATGAAGTATAATATCTTTCGATATGCACGTTTCCTTGACTGACAATACTTGCAGGTGGAATATATTTGGGTCAGCAAATGAGTGTTATTCTAGGCGATACATTTCTGAACAACCGCAGATGAGACCCTGGGGCCGGGTGTCGACACTATTCATGCTGGTGTGTGCTGAAGCTTGCACTACATTAGCTGTGATATTCAGAAAGCAATAGGTTCGTTATTGCGGCATTTACAATGTCATGTAAGCATCCATATTAGTATGAGCGATCCTGAATGCATTCCAAACATTGCCTCAGATCAGTTGCCATCGGTATATTTCTATATTTTGTGGGTTAAACAAGTGGTTGATGAGGCCGCGGCCTTACTGTAAGTGGGAAGTAGCTTTCTACCTGGCCCTGTCTTGGTGTGTACGTTTATACAATTGACGACTGTGCACGCTGAAGTCTATTTGCAGGTGTACGTCCTCATCCTTTGCTCGCGATACAACTCATAAACTAACATGCATCAATCAGCTGTGAGTATATTCACTGAAAAACATTTGGCTGGTTTTAATTATGTGTTCTCAAGGCCAAATGCTCACGATCACTGGTACTTGGGCATTGTTTTTCTTTGTTGCTGCAGCAGAGTGTGAGTATCCATGTGTCGACTTGAAGGGAATGCAAACCAATACGATGATTGCAGTGGTGGCAACCCTCCGTGTATGGGCAATGTATCACCGATCGAGGCTGGTCCTTGTCACCCTTCTTGTACTCTTTTTCCTCGAAACTGCTGCATTTATCATTATTGCTGTCATTGGTAGCCTCCCGAAGAACATACAGAGTGTGTATTTCTTTCCATCTATCCTATCGTGCTGACTTACTCGTCCGATAGCGGTGTCGATCAATCAAATATCGAACTTTTCGGTCTGCGGAATGGAACCTATTGCCATGACCTCTATTTACACAGAAGTGACCATTATCTTTCAGATTGTCCACAGTGCGGCGATATGTATTCTCGGGATCGCCCAATTCGTGAGGCAGGCGCTGCAAATGTACCGCTGGACAAAACAATGGCAACTCAGTCGCTACATGAAATTGCTCGTTAACCAAGGTACAGTCTATTTCATTGCGTAAGTCAATTATGGTTCCGCGATCATTTCGACCCCTCTCAACTATGCTGATGGTTACCTTGCATAGTCTTTTGCTATTTAACGCAGTCAATATGAACATTGTCTTGCCAAGCTCTTCGCCTGACAGTCCAGGGGGCGCATCATATATAATACAGGGTGTCAGTGGAACGTTGCCCTTGTTCATTCTGGCCCCTCGGTTCATCATGAACATGCGGGAGGTGTATGCACGCGATATACGACGCGGAGATAACACTGACACCGCATTTGGCATGTCGTATTCCGAAGGGGCTGCAAACGAGGACATCGTGTTTGCAGATAACGAGCAGCCCGAGGTCGAAGAAATGGAGGAAATCAGGGAGCCTGAGGCGGAGCTCGGGATTGCTCAGCCGAGCTAGCGGCGCGCAGGCCGTTGTCCCCTACTACGGCATTGTATCTTACTTATTAAGTAGAAATTTCATCCTGCAAGGTGCAAGGCTAGTCTGCTTTTCACTGTTGCAAGCCTTGAGTAGTTTTCTGCCCAGCACTTTGGAGGTACGCGAGACTTGGAAAGCCGAGTTTGCTTATCAACAGCCTCCGAAATAAACAACACCTGTCCGATCACCCGCTACCTCTTGCTAAGCCATGGGACGAGCCCGGGCACAGCACAAAAAAGCTCTTCGTACCGTATCCGTTTTGGCGACGAGTTCATCATTGCCGCCCATCCCGTCGCTCCTCTCCAAAGTACAAGCCCTCATCGTCCAGTGTGACTATGCCCTTGCTCGCAAATTCACCGAACGCGTCCTCGCCAGGGAAGATGCCACAGCTACAGAAAAAATCGAAGCCAAGGAAATGCTCGCAGTTGTTTTTCTGGAGACTGGTGAGGTCGATGAAGCGAAGCAAGTACGGCAACTTTTGTCCGGCGGCAATGGGGTCCCACTAAGACGCAGCTCGTAGCTCTTCCTCACGCTGGTGCCACCACATCCGGAGGCACCATCACCCCCGTTACCATCTGCGTATTTGTATCTTGCTCAGATCACGGATGACGACCCCCATGCGGCCCTCGCACACTACCAATCCGCGATCGATCTACTTCAGACACAGCTCAAAGGCAAATCCATCTCGACGGGAAATGCTTCCGAGGAAGGAAATGAAGAAATCAAGGGAAACATTGTGCGCGCTTATCTCGGCATGGTAGAGATTTGGATGGACCCAGAGTACGATCTATGGCGAGTCCTTGATCGTACTACGTCAATCTCGCCCCTTACGCTTGATCGATTGTGAGCAGCGTCGACCCGGCGGCCTCGACAACGTGCGATTCACTCCTCTCTTGTGCACTCGAGATCGATCCTCTAAACTTGGAAGCCCTCCAGACACTTGCAAGTGTCCGTCTCTCGCAGGAAAAGCCAGAAGAGGCACTGCTAGCGCTCAGGAAGTTCCCTCCTGCTGTGGAGGGCCATACAGGTGCCACCACAGAAGCCGATACCCGATCACATGCGCTCCACTTGCTCGATGCGATGCCCATCCAGACGCGCATCGCGCGCGCAAAGCTGCTCCTAGAGTGCGGTGCTTACCCGGACGCGCTATCCCTCCTCGAAGGCGTGCTCGCCACTGACGATGCTAACATCGAGGGGTGGTACCTCATGGGTTGGGCTTGGTGGCTACTGGCCCAACGCAAGAAAGAAGGGGACGTGGCTGCAACCGCTGGACTGGACGACGACGGGCGGGAATCAGAATGGCAAGATTTGGCTAGGGACGCTCGGGACTGCCTAGAAACCTGTCAGATGGTACGTATTCTCTCCTGTCGTGCTGCATAGGTGTGGAATTAATGTGCCCGATGTCTTACAGCTGCACATGTCGCAGGGACACCCGGATATACCATTACTTGAACACGTACGGGAGCTTATCGGAACCCTCGACACACTAGGTATCCAGCCGTCTCCAGCAGAGGAAGAGGGCGAGGACGAGGAGTGGGAGGAGGTCAGTGATGATGACGGTGGAGATGTTGAAATGTCATGATTGCATCACGTCTAGTAAAAGGTATGTCGATGCGCAGGCATATCCAGATGGAATCATTTCGAGATCATGCGGCTCCCACCTACATCGGCTTGCTTGGTTATCGAAGCTACGACATGTTTGTCAGAGCCCAGACCTTTTATAAACGCGTACCCCTTTCAAAAATGGGGTCTTTCTACTTTCCGGCTGCGATATTGCGGTCGTTTCTTGCGATACATCCATCGCGTTCCACTCTACAGTTCGTTGCCACCAGCAGCCAACCGGCAGCTCTGTCCTATCGGGCACGTCTGCGGTGAGAACAGAACCACGCCAAATCATGAGTGTCGAAGGACATACGCGCCGTGTACTTATATGTTGATTGAAGTTTGTCTATGAAGCTTTGAAGGACGGCTGTCGCTTCGAATGGCCCCGGGCGATGACATGTGATAGGTTGATTGCGTAGCAACAGGCAGCAGCCCTGTTGAATGTCTCCTGCCGAAAGAGATATCGCTAGCCCTGTAGATAGTCATGTACCCCAACTGTCACCGCTTACCAAAGCACCCAAGTGCTCGGGGCGTAAAACAAGGATCTAAAATAAATAAAAAACAGGCAGCAGGCCGGCCGGTAAATGAACTCCGGTGACTCGGACACCGCAAGCGATATAGCGTCCTCCCTCTCACCTATCCCATTGTTTCCGAGCCCATCCACTGTGACCAGACCAAAAAAATCCACATGTGATCAGAGTATGCGCCTGTTGCGGAGTCACGCAAACGGGACAGCAAGAAATTGAGATACATACGGAAGTATCAGACGGCTCGCCCAAATGGAGTACAAGGGTCATATATGGCCCACGTCATGCGGTCCCTCCACCGCTGCGTGACGATCTAGCGCTGTTTCATTACGCCTCTCTACCTGGCGCATGCCTCACATGCTCCAAGCGCACACATGTGTATGTTTCAGAGCATAATTGAGCTACATGTCGTTTCAGATGACAGATATCAACTTGAAGGACGCTCTTGGAAGAAAACTGGAAATCCACGTAGCTAGGGTCATGGTATGTCATGATATAGTTCAAGGGCCCACTCGAAGTGTTGTCCGACTGGTCGTGGTACCGAAAAAGATTGAGGGCGGGAAGATTTACCCCACTGCAGAACATATGACAAGTGCATTTTAGGTGGACGGCATAATGCCACCGATACATGCCAACTGGAAGTGACAATCGTTGACAAGTGCCAAGGACTTGTAAGTAGTCAGAATGGAATGAATATGTCAAGAGACCGACCCAGCAGTGTCCACTGTCCGGACAAATTCAATGATTACCAGTGGCAAGCTTTGGAAATTCACAGCTATAAAATTTGCAGGGAGAAAAAAGATGTTGGGCTGTAAAAAATTAAAAGCTAACGGAAGGTGGGGATGGGCCACAAGTAAATGTTGGATTCGGAAATTAACGGCTGCGGGAGGGACAGGGATGTCAATATGTAGTCAGAGCTTCCCGAGTCCTCGTTACAGCTTGCGATAGTCGATGGTGTTACACCGCTGGTAATATAGGGAGCAAGGGGGAGCTACTGAAATATTTTGAGGTAACATACTAACACATATGAAGACCGCCTCAGCTCAGGCCCGACAGTAGTTGAAGAGGCCTAACGGAGGTTAAACAAAGCGACAGAAACAGGGTAATAGAAGGTGCAGACAACGGCAAAAGGTTCCGCTTTTTGATAGTGTCATCACCGACAATGTGCAAGTTCGGGTGGGTGGAGTAGTCTGCCAAGCCCGAGCCTTGTGGCACAAGCGGAGCCTGAAACAGGGGTGCTTGGTTCAAAGTTCAACAGCGTTCAACTTGGCCTGTCGTTTCATCCACTCGTCATCTGTTTTCGCGGTAGCCATGCAGCTGATCCCTGCGGATCAAATCTCTGAACCATTGGAGGATGGTGAGATCCCGGTACGAGTCCTGTGCTGTCAACATGCCATCCGCCTACTCAGCGTAGTACAGCAGTCTAGTGATGTCCAAGAGGACTGGGAAGACGTCTCAGATGTGGAGGAGCCCTCTCCGCGCGAGATCAGCATCCCTGACTCAAGTAACTTGCGAACCTCCGGCGCAGTTTCTCTTCAGCGCAGGGTACGACGAGGACCCACTAAAACAGCATACACTACATCGACAACCCCAGCTAGATTCCAGTCTGTCAAGGGGCGTAGGAAAGCACCACTACTGAATCAGGAGGAACTTGAGGATGCCCTCACGCATGGCGTTCGCTTTACCGCATCGGTCGGTCTTGATATCCTCAAACGCACGATTTTGAAAATGCGAAGACCGGTTTCGTGGGTGCTCTCGCTGTGGGTGTTCACGTGCATATTGTCGTACATGGCCACCACGTTCCGGGAGATGTTTTCTCCTCTATGCGTCATCCCCGGGATATCGCAGACCATGTTGTGCGTCCCCCTTAAGCCAGCCCCGACGATAAACTTCGATAAGCTGCTCAATCTGCAGGGCTCTACCTTTGAGCAGCTTGTCGGGGAATCGGCAAGTGGGTCGCAATTATCCGTCGAGGTTTTGAGGGCGGAGATGGCGACCGAAGATCTCGCTATCTTGGTGCGCTACAGCGACCTCAAGTCGAAAGACAGTGTTGCAGATGTACTTCATACCATCGGTCTTGATGCAAAGAAAACAGGCCGCGGCCTGAGTAAGCTAGACGCGAAAGTTGTCGGTGCTATTGATGAGTAGGTAACTCCTGTCCCTTTGATTATTGAGCTGATCGTTGGGCAGGGTATTGGCACTGAACAATTATGCTATGGCTACCATTGAGGGTGCGGATGAGAAGGCACCTTCGCCACTTCTCCAGGCGCTTTCTCCCATTAAGCTTGGACCCTCTGCCGAGGAAATTGTTGCTGACGCGTTCACTCTTCTGACAAGCGAATCGGAGCGCACCATACAGAGGCTCATACTCGAGGCCGAAGTATCCTGGAAGAACCTGGAACAATTAGACGCGGACATCGGGACACTGTATGAGATTATTACCCGGGAAGACAAGTACACTATCGTTGAGAGGGACCAACTCCTTGGAGAACTGTGGACAAAGCTAGGGGGCAACAAGAAGGCGGTGAGAGACTATGCCGATCGCCTAGCGTTGCTCAACAACCTCGGGGAGTACCGAAAAGAGGCCGTTGCACATGTCAAGGCCGCGCTGCGCACACTTCACACGATGAGCGATGACCTCGAAGTGCTGCGGGAGCGGGTAGCAGCCCCTGCCCTGCTGGAAAGCAAGGTGCCACTGTATGTCTACGTGGAGAGCATCCGGAATGGATTGGAGAGGCTGCAGGAGAACCGAAGAGCATCGCGCGGACGTAGCATTGAGGAGGAGACAGTGCGGATGCTGCTGCACCGCGGCGGATCCGAGTAGGCCGGCGTGCACACAAGTGTATATTCGCAAATTAGCTGTGGAAGGTTTTTCTTGTTAGTATGCTGAATCGCGTTAGAGATATCTGGAATGGATCGGAAGTCAGGTGTGAGCTGTGCCTGCCCGACAGCACGCGGAGCCCTGGATTAGGGAGTGGAACGCGGTTCGGCTAAACCGACCTTATTGTGACAGCTAAAACAGGCAACACGTCAACACCGAGACAAGACAATTGCAGTCCTCCGACTCATCAAAGCCGGTCTACCCATGGCCCACAACGCCTCTTTCTTCCTGCATCCACCCACCCGCCTCGTCCTCTCTGTCATTCCACCCCATACCTCTCTCTTTCCCTGCTGTTTTGTGGCCTTGGTATGTTTAAGCCCCTGGTGCCATACTCACGTTTATTTATACTGTCTTCTTCGTTATCATCCCCAAGGAACAGGCCTAGCACGCGGTCGCGCAACTAGTAGCCGCACCTTATCTTGAGCTCCGAGGCAGTTAATTGTAGCAGTAAGCCTCCAAGTCGGCTCCCCCACGTCTTTGCCACTCATGATCCGTCCCACTAGTTGCCTCGTTACAAGTATGCCTGCCGCCTCCGATTTTCGCGTACGTGTGATGATTTCTTACCTCTATTCATTGGCCATATTTTTTTTGCTTTAGTACTCTGGCGGAACGGACGGTCCAATATCCCCAGATGTAAGTGGTTGGCGTTAGCCGTAGATCCGTCCCGCTCATAGATCTCATAGGCCTGGAAAAGAGCTGTATACAGGCGTCCCCCAAGTAGCTTTCATATAAAACTACTCCTCCCTGAGAAGCAAGGTGGGTGCAAACCCTTGTAGGCAATCTCTAAGATAACATTGTTACATAGGTAACAGCCATAGCTATGGCTTCCGCATTTTCCCAGTCAAGAGCGAGACTGCATCGACTACAACACGCACGACTTCCTCCGGCGACTCCGTTGCCTCCGTCGAAGAATACGATGTATGGCGTAGATGGGAAGACTGCTTATGGTGGCAAGATACGCTTGAGGGAGAATATGCTCGAGCAGCGAGGGAAAAGCGCAACCGCCTTGCCGCCGGAAAGGGCGTCAAGAAAAACGGCGTATATATTCACAGCGATCAGGCAGCCTCTTGGGAATCTCTCCCCTTTGGTCCGGATCCCTCCGACATCGCTCGCGACATTCATGAATACATCCCAAAGCTTTCCAAGAAGGGGACCCTCTTCCGTGCGAGCCAGGAAACTGTAGCTCAGCGGTACGCGGATCTCCAGCTGATGATGGAGGCTCTCTTACAGGATGATCTGCCCACACTCATCATGGATATCAAGGCCAGTCGCACTTTTACCGACTTTTTTGGCATCTGGAGAAGGGATATCGACCTGGCGCGTAAGATAGCGTCTAAGAAACCCGTTGCTGCTGTTGACCAGTCCCGTGGGACCCTCTCGGCCATCACTCACTCTGGTTTACCCTTTTCACCCTCGCTTCTCTCTCTCAGGCCAACTGCGAGCAAAGGAAAGGCACCGGAAAAGGCGTCCGTCCCCTTCCGAGCCTCTATCCACTCTGATTCGTCGTCTTCTGAGGAGTTCGCTGATCCGAGTACCTTTTTCCCTCAGGAGGCTCGGAATATGCGATCGAGACCTTCGTCCTCGGAGTCCCGTTCTTCCTCTTCTTCTCCGCCGACACCTGTTACAACTTCTCCACCACTTCCACCCCCCCATTCTCGACAGCCCACCATTGCATTGCAAGAGGTTCCGATTAAATTTGGACATAACCCGCATAACCCGCACGGCCACCACAGTGACCGAAACCTACCCTTGCTGGAATCGCTTCCAGAGGATCGCGAGCTACCTTCGTCACCGAAATCGGATGTGAACGGTGGCTGGAACAGAAGAAGATCCCAATCTACTGCCAGTAGGATGAATCGAAGTGCCAAAGTTTATGTCCCTTCACCATCTAATTCTCCGCATTCTTCCGACCTGTCATGTAAGTTCCCGCCATTTTTTCTTCCGACCAGGCTCACCGCCCTCCAGCACGTTCTTTACCTCGCTATTCAAGAGCCTCCATGCAATCAAGATATTCCTCGGCAACTTTGGGGGCTTGCGCCTATCTCGATGAGCTTGACGTCGACTATTGTTTGTCTCCTTCGGAGTCCCGATATCAATCCAGAGCATCCATTTCCAGTGTGGCGTCACTAATGACCAACGCTTCTGTTGACGCCGTAATTCCACGTAGCGAGCGGTCTTCAAAATCCTCTACGAGCAACGCGTCCAGACCACTCTCGCTTCCTGACAAGTCCTGGAGGGCGCATAAGCCGTGGTCGGAAGGAGAATCGGAAGATCAGGTTGACATACTGGACGCCTATTTCGGTGGTATGCCAGTTTCTGACATGCCTACATCAAGGGTTGCTGACGGCCTTTTCAGACCTGATCGGGCCGCACTCTCCTACGCAATGCGATTTCCCTGTGACACCAACAATGGAGGAGGGCCTTCACTCTGCCTCTACCACGCCATTGGGCTATGCATACTCGAGATATTCGGAGCGTCGGGGTTCTTTTGCGACGTCCATCTCAAGCGGTTCTTCCTTAAGCAGCCACCCGGACGCGGTGTCCATCAAGGCAATGCATGAGGATAATATTGTGATGTTTCGCGTATCGCGACATATCGCGTACGACGATTTACGCCGCAAGATTTTTGATAAGTTCAACCAATCGGAGAAGGCCACGATTTGCAAGACATTTGCGATTGCGCTGATGGAACAGCCCTCTCCAGGGGAAAGTGCGGTTTCAGCTGCGGTGGCCTGTACAAAGGCTGGCACGCTACACTTTATTTCGTCGCAGGACGAATGGGAGGATGTCGTTGCGATACACGGCAGCAAGTTGTTGCTGCGGATCATTGGGAGTCGGGAGTGATGTGGCATTGCCATCACACTGGGTATACCCCTTCGTTCGTCATGACCACTTCGTTGGATTTCTTTCATTGTCATGATAGAGTGTGTCATCATTCGATCTTCTCGGTTGCACACGTATGATTTTTTTTGTTCACTCTGTTGCGCCCGTATTCGGGCTGCCATTGTCGTTCCTTTTTTATCCTCTTCTTTCTTTGTGTTCTTCCATCGGTTTAGCGGTATTATATCCCGCGTTTTTGTCTCTATACTCCAAGGGCTGGAAGGATTTCCCTAGCGTTAGGCTAGTTATACAGGGTCCAGGTTGAATATATGTTAAGACCGTACTCAACGATACAGGAAAGTTTGAGTTGGTGGCGTAACAACTGAGTGTCGCATTCTCTCGTACTAACTTCTAAGTTCTCACTGCTAGTACTGTGGGTTGCCGCGCGGGCCTACAGCTTGAAATTGCCCCTCCCCTATCCCCCCCTCACACTCCATCGGAATATCCTCGACTGCATCTCGTTGCAGGACGAGTGGGACGACCTTGTGGGGCCAAACTAGTTGACGTAAATCGGCGCCTGGAATGTGGATATACCGTAGTGACAAGACGGTCACAGTGTCGTCAACTCAACGTGGTCTTTCGCTTTCGTGCTGATCGTCTTTTATCGCCCGTTGGGCAGGGTTGGTTTCGAATGCACGTCAATGTCCACGGAAACAGGAATCTGTCTGCTCGTCGTATCTAGAGGCTTGATTCGACGCGGCACTGCTTGTGGCACCTAACCCGCTAGCCGGCTCGTCCCTGCCTCTGCCACTTCCGCTCGTTTCTCTTCGGCCACGTTCTGCTCGACATCATCTGCAAAAGCGATCGCTGACAGTACAGGACCACCTGACGGCAAACCAAATGCGCTGTCGACCCCACTTCCACCGAGTTGGACATCCTGCGCGTACAACTCCCGCATGCTCATGATAAACCGGGGGATGAGGGTGTACATAGGAACGACCTCCATGATGAATAATAACGCCCCCTGCCAGCCTGCTGTCGGCCCAATTCCGGACGCAATCAATATGTAAATAAGGTTGAAAAACATGAGCCCGCGGTGGAAAATGGACCCAGTTGGGTTGAAGATTAACGACATGGTGCGAAAGACGAGACGGGGACATACATGACAAAGTAGAGGATACCCTGTTTGGCGAGAAGGTCCATATGTCGGTTGAGCTGCCACTGTTTCGTGGATCGGTACATTTACAGCATCTGTCTGCCAGATTGACTGACTGAGGATACACATCATTGTGCCATGAATCATCTGAAAAATGGCAGCCAGTTCCGTCGGCCAAATGAGCGGGCTCGTATTTGGTATTAGTCTGGAGGCCAGACCGCTATGAGGCCGCCGCGATTTGATGTTGAGTATCGTTCAAGCTGCTCGGAAAAGCCTGCTGGCAGGTATCGATTGGAAAATGCTAAGTTCTATAACATTGACAGATTCGGGCTGAGTCGCACGGCCATGTCAAATCACTCGCAGGTCCGAGCAAATAACGATTGTATTCCATCATCGGGCGTAATAAGTGACAGCCCGGGTGCCACGAACAAAGAAAAACCTCAAGGGTGAAGATACCAAATGGGCTATATATACTTCCATGTATTAGTGTACAGTGCTGCGGTGACGTCTAGTAATGCGGGTGCGTTTATGCCATGTAGTTCCCAATGTGAAAAAAAGAAAAAGAAGAAAGGGATGGTAGTGAAAGAAAAGCAACTGTCCGGGCCTCAGCAGGTATGGTACTCTTGCGTTGCCTCTGCCTCATCACGAGGGGATAGGTCGAGTTCGGGATATAGGCCCGTAAAATATGCTTGAGATGCCACATAGTCATCGAAGGCCGATCCTTCGGCATAGTAATCAGACATTTCGTGAGAGTTATTGGTCGCGTACTCGACCTGCGAGTCAGAATGAGGGAAAGGAAGTGCGGGAAGGGACATGGGCGATGCACAGTCGCTAGGGGCCAGTTTCGAACAGTTGTCCGCGTACATGGAGGCTAGGGTGGGGAAAGATGTGTCGCTGACGGCTTGGCCCAACGTTAAAAACGAGTCTGCAGCGAACAGGTTCGTTAAGGCATCGTACCGGATAACGGCATCATTAGATTGGAAGTTATCATCCCGGTAAGCATCCGTGTCATTCGCCAGGTGCAGGGGCGGCTGAGAGAAATGCGGGAAAGAGCTATCATCGTACACCATAGTGGGATCGGAGGTTGCAGATGCGAGGGTAGTCGTAGGCAGAGCCGAATTAAAGGGCTCGTAAACAAGTGTCTCGTCCGCCGGTTGCTCTCCCATGAACAGCTGAGCATCCTGAAGAGAGGCACCACTAGAAGTGTACGCCAAGGGAACGATGGTAGAATAGAAGTCGGCAGGCGCGAGGGAAGCTGTAGACCCAGC
>JBBPKG010000112.1:13924-26419 GCA_038089115.1 Fistulinella cinereoalba | reverse complement strand
ATAGGACCAAGAAGGCAAAAGTCTTTGATTGCGTTCCGACATGTTTCTGAAAATTACCCACTATGGCAAATCGTCGAGTGGCTCAGCATGAGAATGCGTCGTTCGTCCTCACTTGACGGCGGGGATGATTCTAGGACGGTTAGAGTCATTAACCACGATGGGGGAGGGGATTGAAGAAGCCTACTTTGTGACTGATCGTTCTTGTGCTTCTTTCCGAGACAATCAAGCCCTTTCGTATGATTACGTCAGCGGCTGCAAAAGGGAACATGTCCCTGAGTGCGACAGCACTACGCAATGGTGTTAAAAGGGAAGGACTCACAGTAGATTTAACTCTAGGTCTCGTTCAGTTGTACCAGAAGCCAAAATTGCCACAACGTAGCAAGGAACTTATCTCATCAGCTCGGTTTGATATGCCCATTCACAAAGATTCTCCATGTAGGCCCGCCACAACAATTATGCTCATAATAATTAATTTCACAGGTGGAAAATACTGCGTTTTCTGATTGGTCAAAAACTGCTAATTTATCACGTGTTCGTGGGAGAACGTAGCCCTCGCGTTTGTCGACGGCTTGCCTCATCCGCTAAGATCGCAGTGTGCCTCATAGCAGTCTGGTTCTCAGACTAAGTGGCACCAGGCTGTTGGTACTAGTCATAAACTTTTTTTTTTTTGGACAAGCGATATTATTGGGCAGCAACCGCCGGCGACTAGCCTAGTTCTACACAATCGCATCAGCAAAATAGGCGGGTACTTCGTCCGAGTCGATTAGAGTTTTAAGTGGTTGTGCAGTTATCGCGATTCACGAACAAAAATTACATATCATACGGGGATATATGCATAATCAATGACTCAGGTATCCTCTTTAGCCTGGCTAGCTTGTACCATCCTGAGCTTCAGTCTCGTCCATCAATATTTCTTCGGCTGCATTCTGCTCGATGTCTGCGAACACCATTACCGATCCCACAGCCCCACCTGACAAACCAAATGCACTGTCGATCCCATCGTCCGTACGTTGAACATTGCGTGCATACATCTCTCGCATGCTTATGATAAACCGGGGAGTTAGTGTGAACACCGGCACATACTCTACAATGAGCAATACAATCATCCGCCAGCCGGTTGTTGGAACATTTCCCGTGTAAGCCAAGACATCAATGATGTTGAATAACAAGAAACTGGCAGGATGTGATAAGGACGGGGCTCAACGTCAACGTCGCATCGAAAGATGAAATGGTAACATACACAACAAAATAGACAATACCCTGCTTGACGAGAAAGTCCATGTAGCGATTGAGTTGCCACTGCTTCGTGGACCGGTACATTCGTAGAGCCTGTCTAGCAGATTGGACAACCGCGAGTATACACATCACTGTACCATGCACGACTTGAAAGTAGATGGCCACTTCTCTCCAGATAGGCAAGGTAATATCCACCTGGCAGAATGAAAAGTATAGGAGTTGAACAACAAACACTACCATGGCAGACAATCAGGGGATGGTGAGTGGGTTAGCGCAGCGGAGTTCTTATGTCACGAGTACACACCAGAGTCATTCTTCGGGATGCTGAGGACAGCAGAGACAACGACGAGGGAGATGATCTCCAGTGAAAAGAATACAAGGAGAGTGGTGAGGATGAGCCTTGATTGGTTATACATCGCCCATACACGAAGTATCATCACAACTGGAGTTAGACCGCATGATATACGTGGTCAGCCTTTCCCGAGGGCGAATCTCACAGGCACTCACAGTCTGCTGCGCCAAGAAAACAACCAAATGCCCATAAATCGACGATGGTGAGTATTTCACCTTGAAAGTATTCATTGTCAGAGCAAGCGAGATTCACTCAAGCACAGGCTCACAGCTAAGAGGTCAGAATATATCAAGAGGCCTGGTGATTAGGTACAAGGACAAGGGTAAAACAACTTCATACGTCTGGGGCCATAGATATCAGAAGGTCTGCCCGTCAATTCTGAGTTCACGAACTAAATACCTTGACAGGGCCGGGTAGGAAGCTACTTCCCACTAGGAATGCGATCATGGCTTCGTCAGCCCTTGCTCTCAGTACCAAATGAATAATAAATAAGCATACTGAGAGTAACATATCTTTGAGACAATAGTCAGTGCCCATTTCAGACACTCGATACCTAATACTTACAGGATAGAAAAAAGCCCGCAATAACGAACCTACATGATGTTCACCCCATGAACACTCTTGGATATGCTACGAATGTGGTACGCACCAGGAAAAATAGCGTTGTCACCCATGTCCAGGGTTTCGTCTACGGTTCGATCGGAAATGTACCGTGGCTTCACTGGTGTTTCCGGCTTACCCAAATATATTCTATCTACAGCGATCCCGAGTGTCAATGATGGAGGCAGCGCTAGCGATGTAGAGATACCTCATTCGATAATGTAAGGACTAAGGACGTGGTTAGTCGTTGGTTCAGCGAATTGAAATGAAACGTGTAGGCTCACCATAATCATATCCAACAGCCGTAAGGATAGCCACTGCATTCAACTGTGTTATTTGGCACCACTGATCGAACAAAGGTAAGCGTACCAGACACATAGTTACCCTGAAGAAATGTAGCCACGTCCGCCAGTAGAAGAGACGACATGATATGAGGTGAGTAAGAGACAACCGGGAGACAGCTTGCGCGAGGGTGGTATATCTAAGGGTGCAGAAGGGCCGGAGGGACTTCGTGATGGGGCTATTGAAGACCCGTCTCATTCCGACATTGACTATACCGCCGCATCATGCCCGGATCATGGCTTTTCATCTCGCCAGCCAATGAGGATGGCCAAGACAAGGCCAAGATCTGATTAGCTTTCGAATGGCACCAAAGTGATCTTGGCCCCACGGCAATGACGCCAACATTGGAAGGGCACAAATAGTACTTATGCTGGCTCTCACAGTGCGATACCTGAAGCAAACGTTTAGGTGAGGTGACGGAGAGCCAGAGCTGGCGTGCCCCCAGGCTAGAGCCTACCTTTGCTTACCCATGTCATGGTTCACATGGCAAGGACGCACTGCACCCCTCCCCTGCGCCACTTAACGTCATTGATGATTTTAAATTCGTCTTACGGGGCCCCCTTAACACCCTTGGCAATCTAATCGGACGTGCTTAAGCCCAAGGTTCCACGTACGACCTCGAATGTCAAGAAAAAAAAAAGCATGGTCCAGATGCGGTGTGAGGTACGCGACCGCGAGGCGACATGGTTCCGGAGCACTGCCTCGGTGGATGTCTATTCACCTCACCAGTCAAGCGTCAGTCCCTTGATGGTTGATCACGCTGAGCCCCGAGCCTCATGCCCACAGTGAGAGATGAGCGCCACAATAAAAGGGTTTTTTTTTCTGAACACGTTTAAAAGATACACAGGCCCACAGAGATGCGTCATTTCGAAGTTGCTGCCGTAGCCACCTGGCGCGAGGATACATAGCTACGATGTATAAGCCTTGGGTCGAATATGTCATACGACAGAAATGAACGTCATATAAGTCATGCCATGTCATGCATCCCAATCCGAGTCCCCCATAGCCCCATCGAGTGTTGCTCACGCGCCCACGGCCATCTGAGGCGATGGTAATACCGACGGTCGTCCTGGTGTGGATGCTGAGGCTACCGGCGGCTTAGACGCCAAGGCCGACGGAGCACCCACAACGAGTGGTGAGCGCGTCCAGTCCGGCAGCATGCCCTTGAACCGTTGTTCGGGTGATGAGGTCTCCATCACATCCGCATCGTCATCATTGTCCGTGCTGTCATTATCTTGTTGGGACGCAAATGCTTCGTCCCATTTTTCGCGCGAGACTTCTACCCCGCCTGTTTTGAGCGCGCTGTTTCCGTATGCAGGCAGGGGAAAGGGGAAAGTGACTATTATTGTGCGATTTGCACATGAATATGCGTGGAACTCACCCAGCCAAAGATCCGCCTACCCAAGCCATGAGGGCAGGCGTAAATGCAGGCGCCTTGCCAGCGTTCGTCGGATTTGGGGCTGGTGACGTTGACGGGGCCACCAATAGTTGCTCTTGCTGGAATTGCGGCGCGGGGTTATTGAGAATGGCAATATGAGGGAGCAGCGGGCGGAGCGTCGCATAGCGATCGTACGCCGGCGGGAGCGGTCTTCCGGAGCGTGTTGCACCCTGGGGGGGTCTCAACGTTGAGGTTGTGGCAGAACTGATAGCGCGCAATAGCTCAGAATGTAACCGTGGTATGAAGCCAGGTAGCATCGCAGCACCGCCTGTGACGAGGATGGAGGACACAAGTGTCTTGCGGAGGTCGACAGGCGCCTGTAGAGTATCAAGTTAGGTTTTAAACGACAAGGCAAATCCATCAAGAGGTGACCTTGAGGAGTGCTTCGAGAAGGACCTCTGCAACACTGCTTTCGTCGACATCGCCGCCCTCGAACAAGACCTCAGCCGCACGTTCCCGGATCCATCCCGGGATGACAAGCGAGCCTCGACCTGTGCCCAACTGCTGTGATATGGGCGGGACAACACGTAGTTGGATGTCTCTGGCGGTCGAGTGACGCATATACATGTTAGCGAGTACCTGGAGGTGGTCCTCTCTCCCGCCACTTGATTCCGACGGATGGTCGTGTGACACCTCAGACGATGCGTGCTGCGAGGAGCCGAGGCTTTCCGCTGTCTCTGATGTGCGCGAAACCTCTGGTTCAGACATGGCGGCATCTATGGCGGACGACGGGTCAGATTCTGATGCAGCCGATGGAGGAGAGGAGGGACGCATCGCGTCGCGGTGAATTTCGAGTGGCGTGCTTACGAAGCAGCAACGCGTTTTGATGTCTTCGATAAGTGCGTCCGTCAGGATTTCCTGTGGGACGCGAGTTGTCCTGCTGGATAGAGGGGGATTCACGCTGCTGAGATTCTGTGGAGGGGGTATGTATGTTCCAAAGAGGAGAAGAAGGGCACGGAGGTGAGATGTAAAGCGAGAGCCTGCCAATGGTGTTGTTCGAAGGTGTGGAAACATGGGACGAGCAGCAAATATCTGTCATAATTGAGAAAGTACAAGAAATGGATGGAGAAATATAACAAACGGGGAGTGCAGTGGATTCGAGATGACCACAATCAATGACAAGACCCGTAATACGACCGACAGATAGGAGGGAGAGCAGATGACTCGAGGCAAACGATACAGAAGGAACCTTCCTGCTCTTTGAACGAACAAAAATTTGAACCATAAAATAATCAAACGCACCTGAAGGTTTCCGAACAAAACTTTGGCAAAGATGTCTTTAATGTACAACGGAAGCAGCGGATGCTCGACGAGGACGACCTTGCGTGACTTGGGGTCTGTCAGTAGCGAACTAAACAAACATTATCTTACTGAAAGAGGCTCGAAGATATTAAAACTGGCCTATGGAATACGGAACGCATGCATCTTTCGATGTGGATTTCTAGCATCCTGTCTTCTTCGGCCCTTGCTATGGGATCGGTGGCACGGCTCCAGTTCCACAGCGATTCGGAATTGGCTGTATTGGCATAGAACACGTCTCTTGGCCTTCCTTCTCCACTAAAGCCAACCTTCCAAATGCGCGACCCAGGGTCGATTACGACGCGGTCTTCGGTGCCATACAAAGAGTGCCGACGGGTGGTAGAGTAGTGTGGTGATGATTGCAATGCTTGTGTGCTTAACACCCGTGTCGTCGTCGGTGTCACTGGAGGATTTACTGAGACGGGATGGGCCGTTGATGCAGACGGAGCCAGAGCCATGACGATGCAAGCTTGAATACTTGTTCCATTTTGGGAGCACAACATTGATATCTCCCACGTGACCACGACGCGTCTCGCTCGAACCTGATTAGCCTCATGCTGCCAAGCAACACACGATGTGGAACAACGCTGGTCTAAGTACGTCCGTCCTCATCACCACACGCTCACCCGCAAACGGGATGGTCCACCACACCGTGGCCAAGATCTTCGTCTCAACAAAGTTGCGCGATCTCGGACCGAAATCCTCACCCGCTCGCACATACTGGAGGATGGTAGCAACCTGCATTTGCTATCAGCCATCTTCAACGCACCTCCTGTCGGTCCTAACCACGTTCAGCCTTGCGAGCATCAAGACACCTTTCGTTGGTACCGGCTTTCTCGGGCTAGGCTATCCCCTCGGGGCCCAATTAAGGGACACGGACGACAATCTGGAGTTCCCGCAAATCATACCAATTTGTTCCAGAGACCACAAAGTGAAAGATATTTTGTGGCTTGCCATGTTTACGCCCCTTCCTCAAGCGGGCGTTCTCGAATCGGTTTTGTTGAGCTTGAAGGAGGGCGAGTCATTGTCGGAGAGCACTGTCCGAAGACTGAGAAGGAAAGAGGCGGAGATTAGGGCTGCTGCAGCAGAGGGGCGAGTACCTTTGAGCGAGTACAGAAGAAGGAAACAGAAGAAGATGGCAGTGAGAGATGCCGCATCCCAGGTGAATCCTGCTTTCGATTCCGGTTTTTTGTTGTTCTGAGAACAAGACTAGGTGATATTCGAATCTGCATGCGAATCAGGGTACCCTGGGCCGAGCCCCGCCACGAGAGCTGATACATCACCGAAAATTTTGTCGGCCGCAGAGCGCATGGAAATCGTCAGCTCAATCGGCGAGCGGCGGAAGGTCAGTGTAGAAGATGTTGAAAGATTAGCTGCATCCGCTTCCCAACGTCGACGTACCAATAGTCATCATGCAACGCAGCGAGCACTCTGTGGATGATCGGCTCCATGGGCCGTGGGCCCGTGGCAGAACCTCATCACAGTCAGAAGAACGATGTCAGTGTCTTCTCTCGACGGTCATCCAATTCATGAATTCAACACATAACATGTACTGTCATCGTGGTCAATGTGTATAGTCCAGGAGAGCGCGGGGTTTAGAGTCTCTTCCTGGCTCGATGTTGTCTGGCGTACTCATTTTCGTAGCAGGGTTCGCCAAATATGTGCATACAAAACCAAATCATCTCCGTGTTCGCCCACTGTCTTTAGTGCTGAGACGTAACCGAACTGCTGCTATGGCCTCCCTCGTCTCACCGTTTAGGAGCACATACAGATACCTTGTCAGTGTTTTTTTCACTGGGGTTATAGCGCTCATTTCGTGCATGTGATGCACAGCAATACCTCGCGCATGAACAACCCGTTATTTTCTGGTCCTGTCTTATGGGAACTGCAGGGCCTGTTTTTGCTCTGACAGTTCCATCCATCCGCCAGAAGTACTTTGGTTACGTTCCTGCTGAGCGTGTGCCCACCACGTACCCTCGTGAGCCCGCGCGTGCTGCATGTACATTTCTCACCGCACTAACCTGGCGCGTGTGTCAGTTCCGAAACGCGCACGGAAATCCGTCCAGGGATATGAGGACGAATGACGGGTTCAGCACATAAGCCACCTACTCGTACTGCCGTGGGCCCGAAATGGAGGTGCGCCCTGGGCCGCAGCTTGGCCACAATGCTATTGACCCTTGGGTGCATCACATAGAGTGGCAAGGAAGAATTTTGAGCTGTACTTCGATCTTATTTGATACAGCGAGATGGTTTTGCCTTGCAGTTGTATTCTGAGATTCACTCACCGGCGAGTCGCCACGTATAACTTAGCCTTCGGCGATTCAGTGGGCCTTCGTGACATTCATGAGTCCGATTTCTCACTGTGACGAGAAAGGTAGCCCCCCTGGCTTCCTATTGACCATGATGTGCTGGAATACGACACCGCTGATCAACTTGAAAGAGGGCAAAATAATGATTTTCGCGTACACTAATACCTGTGACAAGTCTAAGAAAGGTGCACGTGACATACTGTTGAAAAGCAACGCAGCTTGTCGAAATCGTCTTATTACATTATCCTTGTGTAACTTGGCTTGAGGGTCGAATCTGAACTCGTTTTGATTCTTGACCGCCCGATGAATGCACTCCGTCACGCTTTTCGTGGTTCCATACGTTCGCTGGTGACATCGTCGTTGATGTTGGGACGGCCTTGCGGAATCGTGTCGTATTCGCGCGCTTTTTCTTCCGAGCCTGACACGCTCAAGCAGAAACCAAAAGCCAGCACACCTCTCCGACGCACTGCGTCTGCATCTCTTCCCATTCGTTCAAATCCGACCCCCACCCGGAGTGCAATCCGACCCGTGCTCACATTTGCGACCGCTGAACGCTACCTCCCAACCCGCCTACGTCCCCGCCTCACACCAGATTCACAGAAACTCCATGATGCATGGTGGATTCCACGTTGGGGCGAGGACGGCGAGATTTTTGTGTTTGGAAATGGTAGTTTCGTATGCTGGGGCTTGAACGAAGATGAGGCCCGCCGGTTTGCAAGAGATATCTTGGCGCCATCCGAGGTTGGCTCATTGCAGGACCCGGAGACAGAGGAGCTAGAATTTGTAACAGACCCCAGCGAGTCAGACTTTTTCCTTCGGGCGTAATGAACTGATTGTTTCTCACACCTGATCTCCACCTTTAGGAAGACCCGAATACAGGGTGACTTGATCATTCTTGGACGCGTCGCATCACTCCAGGATTCTTCTAATGCCGCTTCATTTTCACCGTCGAATCCGTCACTGGACATGCCCACTCTTCTTGCTCGGTACGCGTACTCTCAAGCGTTGTCTCGCTCTACCACGCTTTCCGTGCTCGAAGAATCGCTGGACACCTACCTCCTCTCCGTCGCCGAACTCCCTCACTCCCTTGAGAAAACGGGAAAACCTGGACTCGGCCGCCAGGCGCTCATTAAGAAGCTCGGTGCCCTCATGAAATTCCGTCAGGGTCTTAACCTCAATCGCGAAAACTTTTCGGATACCCCCGATCTATACTGGGCCGAGCCGGAACTAGAGGGATTTTTCAAGTCCATGACGGCTGCGCTCGAGGTTAAGGCGCGTACACATGCAGTCAATGAGAAGATCACTTACGCGACTGAGGTGGGCACTTCTCTCTTGCTTTTCGTAGCCTTGAAGAGTCATGGCATCATAGGTGCAATCAACTCTCAGACAACTCCTGACCGAGGTGTGTTATCTGCGGGATATGTATTACATTTTGAAGAATACTAGTACTCATACATATTCTATAGTCTTCTGCTCATCGCATGGAACTTGTCATTATCGCTCTTATTGCCGTTGAAGTGATCATCGTGAGTTCGCTCCGCTCTCAGGATGAAACGTGATGTTCATCAGCATCTAGGCCCTTATACGCGAAGGGCCTGAGCTTTACCGAATGGCCTTTGGCTTACCGAGAGAGAAGGAACCGATCGCCTCATCTTATTGACGATTACACTATCCCGGCGGATCAGTTCCTACCCTGGTCTAATCTCAATTTGTATCTCAAAGCCAGCTCGCTCAGAATTCTCTGTTGACATCCTGAAGTCTCACCAATTCCACATCCGTCCACTATGCTCAATACCACAAGTCGATGTCTACTATAGTATATATTGCATCCTCTGATGGATTATAATCTAGCTCTTCCCTTTGAACCAAAAATGCGACCTAACTTGAATGTCCATTTTATTCTCTCACCCGAAGTAAATTCTCGGCAGACGCAGAGCGCGGCGTTATTGAGCACGCGAACGGTTTCGGAGCACTATTTGGCGCATCACGTTAACAATGACTGGACACGGGGGAACAGTTGGTAGACCTCACGTCGAAAGACCGCCCGTGAATTCCACCTCGACGTTGATCTCATTCCCAAACCCGTCACGAGCTTTAGCGATATGCACAGTCGCGAGCATTGTTACGATGGCGGCCCAAATATTCTGATCTGCCATGTGCCTTCCAGGACAAATGCGGCTATGTCAGTTATGCTTTAGCATTCGCTTCATGATATAACATATCAAAGAGGGTGTCCCACCGGCCGAAACCAAAAGACGGATTGGCCGTGCCTTCCGCAAGCACGCCAGCACGTGTCATATGCCGTCCGGGAACAAAGGCCGTGGCATCATGGAACCGCGACTCGTCGTGTCCCATTGCCCTGCGTTAGTTCAGTTCATATCTGGTCAGCCAACAAATGAGATCCGTACCAGATGCTGGTTAGTACAATGGCGCCTACCAGAATTTGTGTCCTGTGTCCGTGACAGTGGAAGGGTTGCATCCCGCTCACCTTTGGGAATAAACATGCCTTCATACACATCACTCGCATCAGTCTTGTGCGGAAGTGCTGAAACAACAACTCGATCTCCAGCGATGCCCCCAAGACAATGCACTCACCACTAGGAACGACGGGCCGCCAACGCAAAGTCTCGAGGTACACGGCCTCTACATATGGTAAATCCGACCTATCCCTAAAGTCTGGAAGGCGATCAGTGCCCACTACCCGATCAATCTCTTCCTGTGCTTTTGCTTGTGCCTCGGGGCAGAGTACCATGGCAAGGATGAACATTCTCAGAGTTGAATCGCTCTACGCTATGGTCAAGTCAAACACATAGTGAGTAGCTAGCTACTCACGGTTTCGGCGCCACCCAGAAAAGCGGAGGTGGCCACAGCTTTAATAGCTTCCACGTCCTTTTCACTGTCCATTCTCTCAAGTAAATCACGAACGAGCGACTCGCCGGCTGTTCCAGCAGCCTGACAAGATAAATCTAGTTAAGTGCCGTAAAAATGAAGACTGCCAATCAAAATTACCATGTTTTGCATCACATACTCGACAGGTCTCGTCAAAGCCTCATTTGCTAGAACACGACAACGCTCTGCCCGTCGCTTGTACCAGCCGCCCGGAAACCAAGACGGAATGTACGCCACTAGGTTTCGTAAACGAAGAAACTTAGCGAGCACCGCAATATCGCAACCGATTAGACGCACGAAACGGAAAAGCGGCTAGCAAAGCTGTCGACTCAGGAGTGAGCACGGTCAAGAACAGACCAACGAAATGTTCGATCTTCGTCACGAATGGGTCATCCTTAGGTGCCACTTCGTAACCATATGTAGCAGCCATTATAGTGGCTGCGGCAAAACTGTACATTCGTCGAGCGAAGCCACCGAACAAACATGTAATATGGATGACGTACGTCTTACAATGATCAATATAGTCTTCAGGCGCATCGACCAAGTTTTCTGCAAGTTCACGTGCTTTGCAAATTGCCATTGGCCTATATTGCAGTGCGGACCTCTTGTTGAGGGCGACGTTGAACAGTTTCCGATGCAGCCTCCACTTGTCACCGTAGGGAAGAAGGCCTGAATTGAAATCCATGCCGAAGCTAGATTCAGGGTCAACCTGGTCCGCCGGGTCGATAAAGCGAAATGTGGCACACGTTTCGTTTGCTGGAATATGAGGCCTCCCGGAGTATATCCCTGACCGTCGTTCCAATAAATCATGCGCAACTTTGGGGGTGTTGATGATGATAAAGTCCTTCCCAAGTATATTAGCGTACACAAGAGCACCTGTACCAAACGTCACCCTAAGGTATTCATCGAGAATTAGATTCTGAACACACCATATTGCTTTGCCCATTGTTCATACGACAGCCAAGGATGGACGAGGTTGAGATCAAAGAAATTTCCAACGAAAGGAAGGCCAGTCGGTCCCGGAGGCAGCATGGCCCCACCTCGAGCGCGACGGTGCTGCCACGCGTTGAGGATGAGAGCAGCACAGACGGCGAAGCCAAGAGAGTATACAGCCCCGGGCCCAGTAAGAGCCATACTATACCAATGCCGCAAAAAGCGTAATGGCACAAACGGCTGCAGAACTGAGTGGGGAAGAATGGAGGCTCCGAATCGGACGGGCGTCACTTTTAAGGGATTCCTCCGCGAAAGGGAGCGACAGGACGATAAAGGAGTAATTGATATCCTGCAAGGCGAAGAGGCTTTTGCATGGCACGGCGGAAAGCGCTGGGGTTCGGAATTTTAAACAATTCGGTGTCCAGCCTGGCGTACAACCTCGATGCATCGGCAGTTTCGGTTTACATTGAATGAAGTTAACGGCATGGCTCCATTGCGAAAGCCACTAAACTGGTCACAAGCGGGCATAATGCCGCCTCACGGCAGACGAATATTCCACGACCCTGAACAAAGAAAAAAGCTGCAATGCAACATGTCTTGCCTGCTTCAAGCAATGAGGGACCAAGTGCATAAGACAGGCGAGACAATATGTTTTGAAAGCAGCTCCGACTAGAGCTTGATGCCGGACCGGTGTGCAGTGACCAAAAAGAAGCGTCGATTAAGGTCGAAAAAATGAATTCGCTGGCAGCTGGCAGTGGCAAATGCCGCGTGCAGCACATGGTGCCTTAGCTGACATAAGCAGTCAAACATTGCCGAAAATCGGGAGATGCCGAGGCTGGAAATCACTCGCAACGTTACATGCGTTACATGCAAATGACGCCTGCGACGGGCTCGTGCTAGTCTTGAGCCCTCTGTCTACGGTATCCTATACGGTGATTTGAAGCCGTCAGTTTCACGACTACTGCAAAATACAAGACATGCTGCATCGCAAATGGTCCGATCGCGTTGACGCCACCTCTGCTAAGGAGTGTGAAGTCCATGGATGTCTTGGGACAACCCTTTACTCGTCAGAATTTGGTTTAAGGATATGTGAAGGG
>JBBPKG010000111.1:35705-52103 GCA_038089115.1 Fistulinella cinereoalba | reverse complement strand
TCCAGGCATACAGGGTATACGACCTGGCACTCTTGCACTTCCATCCGGCCCACGCTGTTTCATTCCTTCTCATCAAGGTCCGTATCAGATGTTCAAGCATCGCATTGTGATTTAGTTACCATCTTTCTAGGCCATCATCATGTTCATGGCTGGAGACCACAGTGACGCGATACTCCGCGTAGCCGACCTCATCAGTATGATCCCGTCTAACTACGTGTTCTACATCGTTCAGGCACGTTTTCGAGCCTGCTACACAACGACTACCAGCGTTCACGTTCCGTCAGGCATACATGCACCTTTGTTTTGGGGACGCACAAATACAGGGCGGCGACAGCGAGGGGGCGATACAGTCATTCGAGTGTGCCCGAGCCCGAATACGAGGTCACAACACTCGAGCATTAGCAATCATCTCATTGGTATGTGCATAGATGGCCACCTAGAAGTGTATGAAGTTGTTTTTCGCAGATATCTGGATGGAAATTCAATTATCTCGAGATCAAGATAGGCCGACGTCTATGTGAGGCGCTCTACAAAGCGGATCGGATGGAGGCGGCCGTCAAATGTTTCGTGGAAATGCAAGGTACATTTGAAAAAGAGGCTGCCGTGAGCAAGTGGGTTTCCGGTCAGTGAATTTCCCGCGTTTTTGCTCAGTTTACTTAATGATCACTGTTTCTGAGATTTCAAGCGTCGTTGCTGCAATAAGCTAGAGAGCCTTGGCCACAATGCAATGGATGCGCAATTTTACGAAAAGGCCATCAATCACTATTCGATGGCTTTATCGCTCGATCCAGACTCTCCACAGGATTTTTTAATCAAACGGGGCAAGGCACGAATGGCTGGTAAATTATGGGATGACGCACTGGAGGATGCAAATGAAGTGTGTCCCATCATCTTGTGCGGGTGATGTCATATCCAGATGAGTATACAGGTGATCACACGGGACCCGTCGTCTCCCTGGGGCTATGAGCTGAAGCATGCAATTCTACACGGGACGAAGCGCTATGCAGATGCTATTGATGCATTTGAAACCATGCTATCGAAAATATCACAATCCTCCGACCCAGATACCCGTGGTGAGTAACGGTGGTCTTGCGTGTTACGCCTCCTGTTTATACTGTCCGACAGCACGTCGTAACCAGTACATTTCCCCAGCTAGCACCCGGGAAAAGATTCGGACCATCGCCCAGCGAACTATACGTCATTTACCTCGCATGTTGATCAACACCTCCACTGGACGTCTGCAGAGTAGAGAGGAACAGAGGTCTACATTCGAATCCTCCGCTATCTTCCAGGAACTACTATCGTCCATGACAATGCGAATTGATGGAGCTCGCATCAAGCGCGAGGTGAAGGTGTTTTTCCGATACGTCATGCTATCACACAGATGGGAAGACAACGAACCGTTGTTTCAGGAGGTCTTACACACGGCGGTGTACGACCTGAATGAGTCCCCGACTCACGAGAAGCTCCAAACATTTTGCAGGATCGTTCAGGAGGCCGGAGTCAGCTGGGCATGGAGTGACACGTGCTGCATTGATAAGCAGGACCATTTCGTGCACCAGGAGGCCTTGGTAGCGATGTTCAAGTGGTATCGCAATGCTACCTTGGTGATCGTCTACCTCAGGGGGGTTCGCTCACCAGCAAAACTTGGCGATCTGGTGGACAGCGAATGGAACAAAAGGGGATGGACATTTCAAGAGTATATAGCGGGCAAAGTGGCCCGCTTTTATACGGAGGATTGGAAACAGTACCTCAACCTCGATATACCAAACCACAAGGAATCGCCAGAAATCATTGCAGAGATGGAGCAAGCAACCGGTGTGTCTGCAGAGAGACTCATGGCCCTCCAACCGGGACTGAGCAACATTCGAGAGAAGCTCTGTCTGGCTTCGAACCGGAAGACGACCTTGATCGAGGATGCGGCATACTCTCTACTCGGGATCTTCTCCGTCAGTGGCATTCCGGCCATATACGGCGAGGGCGAAAGCGCGCTAGGACGGCTACTCGCGCACATTCTTTCGGGATCAGGAGACGTCAGCATCCTCGCATGGACCGGGCAGTCAAGCAGCCTGAATAGTTGTCTACCTGCTCATATTACGGTCTACAGCCAGCCGGCCACCTCGCACATTCCTCTCCATGCCACTGATATGGAACACGCAATGATCAAGCTGCGCCAATCTCGCGTCAGCCCGGACTCGGCGATGCGATTATACGACTGCCTTACCCATCTCCCTACAGCTTGGTTCGCAGCCAGCCGCATGAAGCTCCTGTGTATTGCTTTCCAAATCTCGTCGTTCTCGCTATGCAGAACTCGCGTGTACCGCGCAAATACAGCGGCCTTTGGCGTGGTGGAAGTCAAGACAAGATGGAATTTGTCTCGTGTGACATCTCTCTATCTTGTTCACCCCTGGATGGACGCACTTCTCGGTCGCGAGCATACACACGTCAATGCTCCTGTAGAGGGTGAGACTGTGGGTCCGCTTTTTCCTGATGAAGACGGTCAAGAGGAGGAAGGGGATGAAATGGATCAAGAGAACGTCGAAGAGGACGAAGGGGGACCGTCACCGCCTCCAGGGCCTAGCTTGCCGTTACCACATTCGTCCAGACGTGCAGTTCCAGAGAACAAAGAGACACGCGCGCTACAGTTCATCGCGCGTCTTCGACAACCATTCGGTGCACTATTGCTCATGCAGGCGTCGACGGGTGGACGGGAGGAATACCGGCGGATTGCGACGGATAGTTTGATCACGGTGCAGATCCAAGAGAGCGTATCGTTGGAGGAGCTTCTGGAGAATGTACGGACGCTGGACGTTTTGTAGCTGAGCCGTGTCAGACTCAATAATTAATGACCGATCCATGTTTGGCAAGGCGGCGCCAGGAGAAGACAGCGTACCGAATGGTTGTCACACACGAACATCTATCACCCAACCATGGGGCTAGTCGAACAGCCCAAGCAGCTTTGAGCGCTCCTGCTTTCCGCAGCGACGACGCTTGACATCTAAGAAAACAGAGCAAAAAGGAAGCTGCGCGAGAACGGACGTAGACGTGCCGAAAACATGGCATTCGATGACGGATCCGCTTGTACTATAACCCACTTCGCCAAACAAGCATGACGGAAGCCGTACAAAAGTCCTCGTCTCCTCCGTCCTATCGACTGCCGCATCCAGGGCACCACAGAGGTATGAAGTCTGAACTAAATCCAAAGACGACCATCCTGATATCTGTGAACTACCCTTGTCATGCACAGTTGGCTTTGCGACTGCATGCCGGCGAGACGTGTTCGAGCATTGTCATCTCGCAGCATGCTTCTTTGTGATGCGGCTACTGCAAAGGGCAATATGATTGCAGTAGCTGAACTCGTCAAAGGAGCTTCGCGAGTCGCATGTCACTATATGTTTAGTCCCACATCTGACAGTCGCGTTTCCTGAAACAAAACACCAGAGGTCCTGAGAATCCCGTCACCCCACTGGATATAAAGATGGAGCTCTACTTTTTCTTATCTTATTTCCCTACACCTAGTCCCCAGCCAACTTACTCATCACGCTCGATCTAGACCATCCTGCTCTTCACACCTCATCCGAAATTCTAATGCATGTTTCCGCTATCAAGGTTGGATTCGTGTTACTACGTACATGCCTACTTGGCAACGCGCATCCAACAAAGTCTGCTGACAGTGGTCTATGTGGCAATCACTGTCAGCAGCCTTTGTTGGATCGTCAAGATGAGCCTTCTGTTCCTAAACTAGTGTGCAGTGGACAGTCGGAGCGAGAAAATGATCAAAGGCGTACCATGACCTGTAACAGACTATCCGACCTGACCTCGCCATCTTGCGGGACTGATAGAAGACGACCGGCCTAGCTCTCAATGTCCTGCGAGGAGCCATGACTCGGACCTAGCCAGCAGTCAGTCGTCAGCATCTTGACAAGAAATGCTCGTCTGGATAGACCGGCCATCCTCAGCACGACATGGTGATGTAAAATGAAGCACAGGAGGAGGTAAAGGCAAACCGTGTTGGGACTCGAAGGCGGCACGGGTCACGTGACCTTGCGGAAGTAATCAGCTCTCAAGACCCCGCTCTCCCGCCGGCTAACCCCCCTCACCCACCTCGTCGCCAGAGGCCGAGCCCGCCTTCTTCGCCAAGTCTGTCCAGGGCCAGTTCCCAGAGGCACGTTCTCCTACACGCCAATGGTCCCCGTAGAGGATGACGCTACAAGTCTATTTTCTCTGGACGAAGACAATCAAGATGACGGAGAGATGGATCAAAAGGGCATTGAGGAAGACGAAGGGGGATCGCCACCGCCTTTCGAGCCTAGCTCGCCATTATCACGTCCACAAAAACACGCCGTTCCAGAGGACAGAGAAACATGGACACTACGGCTCATCGTGCGTCTTCGACAACCTTTCGGTGCGTTATTGTTCATGCTGGCATCGACGGGCGGACGAGAGTACAAGCGGATCGCGACGGATAGTTTGATCTCGGTGCAGATTCGGGAGAGTGTGCCCTTGGAGGAGCTCTTGGAGAATGTACGCACGCTGGATGTTCTGTAGCCCGTAATGATGGTAGTTCAGACGATGATGCAACTTAGGTGCAGAGGACGACCCTGACACATGAACCCATGGCCATCGCATGTAGTCAGCGTTGAAGACAGTCTGATTATCCGCCAGAAAGATGAACGTACGTGACCAATGTACCACTGTGAGCGCGAACTAAGACTCGGAAGCGACACGGCGTGCCAGTGGGGTCTGGGAGCGAAAGGAACAGCACGATGAACGCATGTAAGCTGAGACATTCGGGGGCCTGAAAACCCGGGTAGTGTGAGCTACCCTACGCAGAATCTGGCCCCCCGACCGGCCAACTTGGCCCTTGGCTGCAGCCCCACCTCGGCCACCTCCTCGGCTGCGGGCTTACCCGCCCTCCCACGCCGCTACCCACTGACACGCCCCGCACCACCGCCCGACGGCAAGGCCTAGCCCACCTACGCCGCATCCTCCTCTCGGAATCGGCGCATCTGATTTGGGCACTGCGCTGCGAGAGGACCATCGGTGGCACGCGCCACTCAGCAACCGCCATCACAGCTCGCTGGCTCGTTGAACGACTTACTTACATCGACCGCCACATGGCGCGGACCTCACGGCTGCAACCACACATTACCTGAGCTGAAAGTACGTGGCTCCCGCTCATCACCCTCTCTGAACAGGCCCCGCGTGCGTGGGTCACACGCACAGAGGTTTTAGTGGGTATCACACTGCCATGGTCTCCTGACTGATGACCGGAGAAACCAGCAGCATACGGAGTCCCGCACACCCCTGACCGCTCAGGGCGTGCGTAAGTGCGTTTTTCCTCAGACCGGCTACCCCACGGGGAGCCGCTATAGTGTGTTGAGTAGAACTAGACTAGTCAGTTGCTGCTCAATAATATCATTTGTCCAAAAAAAAAAAAAGAGACATTCGGGGGCTATTCTACGACAACCGTGGAAAAAGGAACATGAAACTCAAGTTGTACGTACTCAGGAAAAGTGCCAATCACATCATCCTAGAAAAAGTTGCTGAGGCTCAGAAGAGCCGCAAAACGTACCGGAGGAGGTCAGGCGATGTCTCTTTCTTCCCAGTGTCCCTGTTACAGGGTTTCACCACTGTTGAGTAAACCGGCGCCTGCGACAGAATATACGGATCGCCCATATGCGCACTTAAGTTGGGGTTCCGGGTTTCGCGGTCAATTCGGCCCTGGATCGCCATTCGGGTGTACCTGTGGCTTCATATAGTTGGCGTAGATGTTATAACATAGGAGTATGCTTCAAGGGCTTTGCAGATATACGATGTACTAGATGGTACGACTCGGAGAGCGAAGAGTGTCGGGTCAACGTTGTATCAGTATCTAGGGAGGGGACATGGAGTAATAATGAAGGGGCGGGGGCGCACAAGCTGTCACCGATGTGCTCGGAGTCTTGGCAAATCGGGTGGTGCGATACAAGACAAGTTTGCCGGTGACCGGGCACCTCCCGAGCGCCGAAACACGAGGTGATGCGCCGGGACTGCGCCCCAAGTGCCACAGCTTAAAGGAATAGGGCATCTACCACAGGTGTATGACTTGCTGTTCATTATCCCTCCCCTCCGCTCTGCAACAGACCCCTGTGATCCCAGACAATAATGAGTGCGTGCTGGAAAGATGAGCTGGATCAGGCTGATCAGTTTTCAAGATTGCGAGCCGCTTATCGAATTGGCGCCCGAGCGCCGTGTCTGGGGGATGGAATTTACAGCAAACGGCGAGTATCTCGTGACTGGTGATGGCGAATGGATTCAGAGGTGGCAAGTGCAAGGCGCGATACAGACTCGAATGACGGCACTGGCACCAGATTTACAGAAAAAACTCCCTGGCGTCCGCGACGACAATGCGGGCGGCTACGTATCCCGTTGCCTCGCCGTGTCAATGGACGGCAGACGGGTTGCAGTAGGGATTTCGAGGGTTGAGGACTATGGCAGCTCTTCCAGCAAACTGTCCGTGTGGGACGCAAAGACATTTCGAGGAATCTTCTTCAATGACCGTATCAGCGTTGCCTCTGCTGATTTCTCGCCGGACGCCACTCGGCTTGTTGCCGGTGGATTCGGCACCGCCACGGTCTGGGACATTACCACAGGGAACAAAGTGTTGGGACTGAACCATTCTGGAAACGGGAGGGTAGATCGAGTCAAGTATTCACCGCAAGGCGATCGTATTGCGACACTCAACGACGGTAATTTGAATGTATTCAACAGCAAGAATGGACAGTTGCTCTTTGATGTCCAGAAATCGGACTCGGCGTACTTCCTCTACCCCGATCTCTGCTGGTCAGGCGATGATCAGCTCTTCTTCCTTTACAATGGCAAAATCGAGCGACTCGATTCATCCACGGGTTCCATTCTCTCATCATGGAAAGTCCCTGGTCATGGTTTCGGGTCGTGCATTGCTCTTCCTCGACACCAGCGATTCATTGCATTCAGCTCAAAAACCACTGTCTCGCTATGGGACACGTCAGCCCCGCACTCCAAGCTCACCGAAATCACACAGCTTAACACCATCCATTTAATGGCACTCTCACTCGATGGTCGCTTCCTCGCTATTGGTAGTAGGGGTAGCCCAGCCTCCCGAATCGCCATCCACAGTTTATCGCACCTGGCCGTAAGTATCTTTCGCCGGTTTTGAGTACTTGGTCCCTTGGGTCTAACCTGGCGCCACAGGCGCCACAGGAATTCCAGGTTCTCTCTGACGACATAGCAGTCGATTCCGGCGAGTACAGAGGCTCGGAACCCTCATTGCCAACAGCATCACCCGCGTCTCAGAGCCCAAGTTATCATGCACTCGCTAAGCGAGCGCTCCTCAGAACACGTCTGCGTCAGTGGGACGCTGCGATTGATGATGCAGATCAGGTTTCTTACTTTTTACTGACACATACCCTCCACTGACGACACCACACATCCAGTCTATAGCGATTCAACCGTGCATGGTTAACTACATTGCAAAGAGCCTAGCACTAGTTGGGAAAGGCGAAAAGTGCCGGGCTTACCGGGTATACGACATGGCACTCCTGCACTTTCATCCGGCCCACCTTGCTTCTTTCCTTCTCATCAAGGTCCGTATCAGATGTACAAGAAGCTCATAGCGATTTAGTTACCATCTTTTCAGGCTGTTATCGTTTTTATGGCCGGAGACCATGAGGATGCGATATGCCGCCTAGGTGACCTCGTCGCTAGGATCCCGCCTAATCCTGTTTACTATAGCGTGCAGGCACGTTTTAACCACCGCTTTACCAAGAATACTAGCACTCACTTCAATCAGGCATATATGTACCTTTGTTTTGGGAACGCACAAATGCAGCGCGGCGACCGCAAGGGTGCGATACAGTCATTTGAGTGCGCTCGTGCCCAAATACGAGGTCACAACACTCAAGCACTGGGAATCATCTCATTGGTACGTGCATAATTGGCTATCTGGAAATGTATGAAGTCGCTTTCACAGATATCCGGATGGAAATTCAATCATCTCGAATTTAAAATTGGTCGACGGCTGTGTGAGGCGCTGTACAAGTCAGGTCGGACGGAGGAGGCTATCAAATTTTTTGCGGAAATGCGGGGTACCTTTGGAAAGGAAATTAGCATCAGCAAGTGGGTTTCCAGTAAGCTACTTTCCCACATTCTCACCCAGTTTACTTACTTAATATCCACGGCTTCCAAGATTTCAAGCGTCATTGCTGCAAAAGACTGGAAAACCTTGGGGACAAGGCAATGGATGCACGAAAACATGGAGTGGCCATTACTCAGTACTCAACGGCTTTGTCACTCGATCCAGACTCTCCGCCAGGTCTATTCATTAAACGGAGCAAAGCGCGGATGGCCATCAAATTGTGGGATGACGCACTCGATGATGTCAATGAGGTACGTTCCATCATCCTGTGCAAATGTCACTATATGAAAATGGTGTATGCAGGCAATCAGGCGGGATCCGTCATCGCCATGGGGCTACCAGACAAAGCATGTGATTCTGCATGGAGCAAAGCGTTACACAGATGCCGTAGATGCATTCGAAACCATGCTATCGATAATGTCACGATCTCCTGACTCTGATATTCGTAGTAAGCAACATTGATCTCGCATTGGAGATATTTTGTTCATCTCACTGGACAGCGCACGGTAGCCAATACGTTACCCCATCTAGCACTCGAGCGAAGATTCGTACCATCGTCCAACGCACTGTTCGTCAGTTACCCCGTGTACTGATTAACACTACCACTGGACGTCTGCAGAGTAGAGAGGACCAGAGATCAGCATTCGAATCATCTGCTGTCTTCCAGGAGCTCGTATCATCCACGACAACCCGGATTGACAAAGGTCGCATCAAGCGCGAAGTGAAAAGGTTCTTCCGATACGGCATGCTATCACACAGGTGGGAAAACAACGAGCCGCGATTCCAGGAAGCCATACACATGTCAGTGTACGACCTGGATGAGTCCCCAACTCACGAGAAGCTCCAAATGTTCTGCAGGATCGTTCAGGAAGCCGGATTCAACTGGGCGTGGAGTGATACGTGCTGCATTGATAAGCAAGACCAGTTCGTGCGCCAGGAGGCGTTGGTGGCCATGTTCAGGTGGTATCGCAATGCTGCCTGGGTGGTCGTCTACCTTAGGGGGATTCCTTCTCCAGCAAAACTCGGCGATCTGGTGAGGAGTGAATGGAACACACGGGGGTGGACATTCCAAGAGTATATCGCTGGCAAGGTGGTTCACTTTTACACGGAGGATTGGAAATTATACCTCGACCTCGAAATACCAAATCACAAAGAGTCGCCAGAAATCATCGCGGAGATGGAGCAAGCAACCGGTGTGTCTGCAGAGAGACTCATCGCCCTTCGACCGGGACTCAGCAATATCCGAGAGAAGCTCTGTCTGGCTTCGAACCGGAAGACGACACTGATGGAGGATGCGGCATACTCTTTGCTCGGCATCTTCTCCGTCAGTGGTATTCCAGCAATATACGGCGAGGGAGAGAACGCTCTTGGACGTCTCTTGGCGCATATCCTCTCTGGATCAGGGGATATCAGCATCCTTGCATGGACCGGGCAGTCAAGCAACGTGAATAGCTGTCTTCCCGCTCGTATCACGGTCTATGGCCAACCAGCCACTTTGCACCTTCCGCTCTACATCGAGCCCACTGAGATGGAAGGCACTGTTGTCACGCTACGCCAATCTTGTGCAGACTTCGACTCCGCACTGAAATTATATGACCGCCTCGCCAATCTCTCTACGGCTTGGTTCACTGCTAGCCGAATGAAGCTCCCGTGTATTGCCTTCCAACTCCCGTCTCTCACCGCATACAGGACACGCCAAGGCCGTGTGTATCGCACAAATACGGCAGCCTTTGGCGTGGTGGAGATCAAGACGAGGTGGGATCTATCTCGTGTGAAGTCTCTGCATCTCGTTCACCCCTGGATGGACGCACTTCTTGGTCGCGAGCATACACACGCCGATGCCCCTATAGAGGATGACACAATGGGACCACTGCTGTTCCCTGACGAAGACGATGAGGATGAGGATGATCAAGAGATGGATCAAGAGGTTGTCGAAGAAGACGAATGGGGATCCTCACCATTTCCCGAGTCTAGCTCTCGGCCACCTTCATCAAAGCAAGCGGGTCCAGAGGACAGAGAGACGCGCGCGCTACAGCTCATCGCGCGCCTTCGACAGCCATTCGGTGCGTTGTTGTTCATGCGGGCGTCAACGGGTGGACGAGAGGAGTACAGGCGGATCGCGACGGATAACCTGATCACGGTGCAGATCCAGGAAAGTGTGTCCTTGCAGGAACTTTATGACAGTGTCGGCATTTTGGATGTCTTGTAGCCTGCATAACATGACGCCATATCACTAGCTAGCATTGTTTCTTTTCCACTGCCAGAAAACAGCCTGAAGTTTCCCTACCGCTCGGCGTTAACATGTGCGGAAGAACAGAAATACAACTTCGAAACTAGTACGATAACCTGTAAGATTAGCAATCACCGGCCACCACCCAAACGCCGGGTCCAGACATACACATATCACCACCTCCTCCGAGTACTAATTCGATCTCCTCTTCAAAATAACTTGCAATATGACCATGCTCCACCTCGTGTGCAGGCGTCCGCTTGAACACGGCCTGGAATCTGTAACCTGCCATGATGTAAAAACATATAAATTCATGCTTTCAAGGAGGCACTGAGTGTGGAGGTAGACTTTGGAATCTAGATACGAGCCCGAGGTATCACTGGCAGACTGGCCAAAAGCGGAGGCGACAGGCGTCCGATCCAATCGCTTCTTGGACCCTCGCCGGCGGATGCCACCTCCCAAGCTGTATGCCGTAGTATGTCTGATTCTTGCCAGTGCAATTTATACTAATGGCCCTCTGGGCATTCCTGGTCCCAACGTTCCTATGCGTGAGCAAGCCATGATCTATCTCATACGCCGACCCCAACTACTAGAAAACAAGTAACGCTGAATAGCCCTTCGTGGACAAGAAGTTCATGACAGCGGTGAGGTGGGAGTAGAATATAGAGGCGAAAGGGGTACTGCTTGAAGACGTGACAGCGTCTACAGCCTTCTGACCATTAGTGAGGGAGGTGACTTGCGATATTCCCTTGGACGGGGAGTGGCTCATGCAGCGAGACGGGGATGGTGGAAATCCCAAAAGAACGAGCCCGGCGACCACAGATGGAGTCTTGTACAGGGGAATATAGATATCCATGTCACCAGGTTCCCAGGGTTGGACGGGATCGATTCGGAGCGGGAAGAGTGCAGGGTCGTCGTTTTTCACGATGTCGGGGGCCCACCCCTCCTGGACAAAGATGGCGAACATGTGGATGGGGAAGGGGTTGAAATGGGTTGAAAGGGCAGTAAAGAAGACGAAGAGTGGCCCTCACTACTTTCAGCGCCTACTAGCTCCCCATTACCATCGCCATCAAAACAAGCGGTTCCAGAGGACAGAGAGACGCGCGCTACAGCTCATCGCGCATCTTCGATGGCCATTCGATGCGTTGCTGTTTGTCCAGGCATCCACGGGTGGACGGGAGGAGTACAAGCGGATCCGAGCAACAGATAGCTTGATGACGATGCAGATCCAGGAGAGTGTGTGATTGGAGGAGCTCTTGGGGAATGTACGCACGCTGGACGTTTTCTAGCCTGGTACTCGGACCGCGATGTCGGACCCTGCGGTGACCCTATGGCATGTTTTCACGAGGCAGGTGAAGAGAGCGTACTGAAAAGTTGTCACATACGAACAACATCACATCGAGCTGGTGGGGCAGAGTGGGTGCATTCCTATGATGCAGCTGCTTTTGCGACTATGAAAGCTGGGCGGTAAGGGCTGGGGTGGCGGTGAAAAGTTAAGAGAGTTCTTTTACATGTCGAAGCACAGACAAATGCCACTTTTGCGATCCTCAAATAGTAGGACATCAAGAGTGAAGAATTTTTCACAACATGGCTGCCCTCTAGCGTTACTCACGCACTGATGGAAGATGAAGACTTCATAAGATGAACTCGGGGAGGGACGCTGTGCCGAGCACCCACGCCAGTGGGACCACGGTTGGACTCCACAGCGGTAGTAAGTCTCCCCACTTGTACCGTCATTCTGGACGGGCTTACAGGGAACGATATGACTCAGAGGTGAAGGCATTGCCCATCTGTCTGAGCCTTCGGGGGGCACAGTGACAGGGGAGAAAGTGTTACGAACATTTGCATGAATTCAACAGGTTGACTGCATGCAGAGGCACATAACACTTTCGACAGAGGCCACATGCACCCTCCGGGTCGGCCCTGATGTCTTTTTTTTCGTCGCCAACGGCATAAAAAACGCCCAGTTCGTTAGGTGGTCACCCCCCTGCCAACATCTGGTATAATGAAGCGGACACGTCTTGTCCTCGTTCCACTAGTCACAGGGATGTTCGGAGGAGCCGACTAGTGTTAGCGGCAGGAATGTTTAGTCATGACTCATGATGGAAGTTATTTCAGTAGCCAAAACCACGGAGAGATAGAGTGCGACGTACACAAAAAGTTCCCCCTCCTCTCATTCAAGTCTTACTGTCACATCCTGGATTAAGTACCGGTCACCGTCGGATCTCGTTCGTGGTAGAAGAACATATGAAACCTACTTCGTTTGCGATGTCAAACGAGATATTCCAACTTGAAAGTTTAGCGTTGAACGGCCATCGGCCCATCCTTCGCCTTGTTTCGTTTCATGAGAAGCTCTGGTTCGAATGAAGTGCCCTGAGCGCTCTTGAATACCGAGCATTCGTGATACCCAAGGCTTCGTCTCTGGAGCACTCTCCCTTTTCGCAGTAACAACGTTTGACGTCTAGGAAAGCAAGGTTAAAAGGAAGCTGGAGGCGAACGAACATGGACGCACCGAAAGCCCGCTCGGTGACGGATCCGCATGTACTACTATAAACCACTTCGTCGAACAAGCGGGACAGAAGCCATGGAAAAATCCATCGCTTCCTATGTCCGGACAACCGGTATATCCAGGGCACTACAGAGACAAGTCTGAACTTGGTCCCGAGACGACCATCCAGAACACCTTTGTCATGCACAGATCATAGGCTGGTGTGAGTGCATACCGGCGAAACGAGCCCCGGTGTTCGAGCATTGTCATCTCGCAGCATACTTCTTTGCGATGTGGCTGCAACAAAAGGAGTAATATTATAGCACTGGCCGGACTCCGAGGAGCTTCGCGAATTGCACGTCACCGTGACCGTGATGTTTAGCCTCACATCTGATAGCCGCGTTGCCTGAAAGAAGCTTTGAGGATCCCGTCATCCCACTGGATATAAAGATGGAGCTCTACCTTTTCATTATGTTTCCCCACGCCCGCCAAGTTCATCATGCTCGACCCTGACCGTCCTGTTCCTCAAGGCCTCACACCCCATCTGAAATTCTAAGGCATATCTCCACAAACAACTTGGTTGGATCTGTGTCACCGCATAAGCCCATGTGGTGACCCGGATCCAACAAAGTCTATTGACGGTAGTAACTGCTAGAGACTCACCCGGTAATTACAGTCAGTAGACTTGAGCATTTTAGTCCTATAGTGTGTGGTGGACAGTCAGAGCGAGGACATAGACCCAACCAGCGAGGTGTACCCTGAGAGCCATCAGCAGACCTCACAACCTCGACGTGCCGACGCACCTCGTCCACGGCGCCCCATCTCCACGTCTGACACGCACACCCACTGAGTATCCCAAGTCACATGATGCAAAGCCGGACCAAGGATCTGGCGGCCCACATGCGTAGATGAGACACGTACAAAACATAAACCATATAGCATACCAGAATCGTCCAGCCGAAAAAAGAAAACGAAATATAACCCTGCTGTCAACACACGACACAGCACCTCCATCCCATCCGTTCCCCCGGCCTGGGCTCCCTTTCTCGACCGCCCTGCCGCAGATGGCACGCCGCCCGCGTTGCGTAGTTACCCACATCCGGCGGCCCCGCTAGCAGGCGCACTGGCAGGTCCGCCGTGCATCTATCCCATCCACAAGTTCTCCGACTCTCGGCAGCCACAGTACCCGTTACGTAATCACGTATTACCCTCTTACTTCCGGTAACCGAATTTTACGAAGTATCTACCAATAAGGTGTCTGCGCTATCCTACTGATCCTTGATGATTCCGCGCACACGACCGCACACACACACGCACCTTGACCTCTGCCTTGTAATGCGCCGAAATCTGCAGACGCTGCACCTTTTGAGCAGCCGTCAGCAGCCACTCTTCCGGCGTCAGCGCGATGCCCTCCAATATGTCCGTTGGCTTGAAATGGTTCCTCTTTCCCGCCCCGTTACACTCCTTCAGCACCATCTCCGCCGCCCCCTTCATCCGACACAACTCGGCGAGCGACGTGGTCGCGTCTACACCTGGCAGTGGCCGCTGCGAGAGGGCGTACCGAAGTTGCGGCTCGTGCGGAATGACGATCGCAATCGGCTGATTCGCATCCGCAGATGCGTACACGCACAGTTCGTCATCAAATCGCACGCCTTGTACGTCGCTTCGAGTCGCTCCAGCGCAATATACTATGCCCCCCATTAGATTCACAGCGACACGTAAGAACAGTACGACATACCTCGTCGCCCTGAAGTTTTACCAGGTTCCTGATCCTGCAAGGCGTCTTCAGTACCATCTACAGTATCCGCGCGCAGATACTCACCAGTCAATCATGCTGAGCGTGCCGTCCGCGTTCCACTGTCCAAGGTCCCCTGTCCGCAACCAACCGTCTTCGGTAAAGATCGCCTCGTCATTGTTCAAATCTTCCCGTTTGTAATACTCTTTTGCAGCCGATAGGCCTCTAATACAATTCTCACCCTGCGGCGGGTCCGCATTCGCCCTGTACCCTGCGTCAGGCACATCAATCAACTTGATTTCCGTGCACGGCGTGGGCAGTCCCACAGAGCCGTACTGCATCAGCTCGGGCGGCAGTATGCAACACATCGCATACGACTCCTTCATTCCATAGCTTGTCGTCCGCTCAGCCCCGCATTTCGCCAATGCCAAATACACACACCTTGCAGTATCGTCACCAACGCGATCGACAGGAATTCCTGCGTCTCCTTGCTCAGGGCCGCGCCGCCACTCAACGCCAATCGGAGACGGCCCTCTGTCGCCGACCTGACCCCGCTCAGCACAGCCGTGTTCGCAACATCGGATAGCCTGGGACGGCTGGGACATTTTAAGTCTTCCCTCGGCTCGCTTGGATCGACATGAATCACCAGATAGCGAAAAATATGTCTTCTTGTAGCAAAGCTCCATAGGCGTGGGTTGTGGCAAGCCCAGGCGAGCCATTAGCTCATAACACTGGCCTTCTATGGAATATTAGTAAAGTAGTTGCATAGAGAGTATCACTTCACTTACCTGTGGCTCTATCAAGCCGTTTCGCCGTGTGGGGAAGGTGGTTAGGTATTACCCCGTCGAGACCCACGAGAGCCTTAGTCAAGCCACGGTTTCCGTTGAAATTTATCATCCCGATACTGAGACAAGCGTTAAATATAAATCAATCTGGATTATAACGGCGGGGAGAAACATGCTACACAGCGGCACACGAGGCGGGCTCAGGCGGCGATGCCGCCGTTGGATCTGTGACGCGTATACAACTTTCTCAGATTCAGCGGCGGTACTATTCCCTCTTTGAAAGGCAGGGAGTACTTTGGATAGCTCTGTAAAAAGATGTTGTCAATGTTCAAGGGCTCATTCGCCATGGCGGATGGACTCCGAGAACAAAGTATCGACCAGCCTCCGTGCCACGGTCACGTGCTTGGTCCCAACGTCTGACCTGCCTCTCGAATCCGATGTCCCGCAGGGGAGCACTGACTCGGACCTGCCCAGCAGTCAGTCGTCAACACATTAATCACTGGCACTGGCAGGAAGTGCTCCCCTGAACAGACTCGCCGTCCCCAGCACGGCATATCTGAGTCATGCCAGTGATACTGAAAGGTCTAGCACAGGCCCAGGGAGCGAAAGTTAAGAGACACCACCGCGACCGCCTTGGGCGGCGTCATGGCTCAGAAACAATAAGTCCCCTCTCGCTGTACTCCCTCCTCGACGTTAACGCTAAGTGGGCTGCCAAAGTCGCAGAGGTAAAGCTCGCCTTCTTTGTCAAGGCCGAACTCTCCCCCGCTCTCATCCGCCCAGGTCCTTCGGATCGGCTGCGCTGATTCCCGCGTGCCCAAGTCCGTCGTCACCGGCACACTCCCCGGCGCATCCTTGTCCGCTGCAACATCGCCAAGTATGTCTTCTGCCCGGGACCTGACCCCGTCTGACCCCGTCCTAGCCAATCCCACCCGTTCGATGACAGCGCTAACGCTGTCCTCGCCTTCGCCGTTGGCGTTATAGGCGTCGAGCACGGTGGGTCCC
>JBBPKG010000111.1:0-35608 GCA_038089115.1 Fistulinella cinereoalba | reverse complement strand
CCCATCCCCAGTCAATGCATACTTGACGGAGTCCCCCAGTCGCACTGTGCTACGCTCCGCGACAACGACGACGAATAAGACCGAGAGGAAAAATATCGAATCATGGTTCACTTTTCCGTTGAACGACCCTTCGTACGTTGAACTACTAAACTTGGTGTGGATGCGATATGTTACGGGCTTGCCCGTTTACGCTTTAGCATTGAGGGATATTGCTCATGGACGCACTCATGCACATGTGTGCTCGCAGACACAGTCACGGTGCCGAGACAAATGATTCGGATGCATTTACTACTACGTTTTAGTGCACAGGCTGAGGTGCAACTATTGAACGCACCGTGTTACAGCGGGAAATCAAAGGCAGTGGCCTACTCATTTCGAGCCAGGGACCCCGCGGCGCAAAACCTTGGCATCACATGTTTGTCTCACATCGAAACCACGGGCCATTGGCCTATAGACCAACTGATGAACGACCATTACCCACGGTACTATCAAAACATCATTTGTATGTATTCTGCGAACACCCGAGTGCGAGTCCAACTTGGAGTTGCATTATTTTTATACTAAAGCATGGCGGCCCGGATTCCAACATAAGAATGCGCACATTCATTAAGGTCATTGACAGTTTGCTATTACGGTCACTTTATACGTCGCCTACATCTAGTGTACAAACCTCGTCAGTTCGACATCGTCGTTCATCTACCTCCGATCGGTACCAACCGGATGATGAGTTGGCAGGATAGTTGGGAGCTTACCTACGTTTTACCGACAAGATTAATTAAAAACGATTGGTTTCATGGGCGGACTTGATGCTTGATGTCCGAGATCGCCCGTGTGGGATGTGCCTGGACAGCATAACGACCGTAGCGCAGTGGTCCAGGATCGCTTGCCGATGGCCAGTAAAAAGTGACTACTTGTGTAACCATACCCGGCGCCATAGTCTGTCAGATAAATTATTAAAAGGTTCGGCAATCACACAAACGCCATGGATAATAAATAATGTAAGCGATAGACTCAGCCCATCCGATTGGGGTCGTTATCTAAGCGTCCAATCAGACCGGAAAACATACGCTGAAAGCACGCACGTTTGGGTTCGGTGTCTGATGAAACGGATTTGCGGGGGCCATTTACAACGGTTTTGCGTGCGTGATCGTGATACGGATCTTTTTTTTTTTTGCTGCGTTTCACACGTGGCCACCCTTGAGGCTGGGAAAGCCATGTTCGTAGTACGGTGGTTCGTGGCAACGTCAATCTATCCACCGCGCCATCTCCGGCCGGTGACACCAGAGTGATGATTCAGCGCGAACAAGTGAACAACCGAAATCGTGGCGTCTCAACGATACCGTGCACTTTGACTTCAAAAAGAGTTTTATTGCGATGTGTGAACAAATGCGGCGGCCTAGATGCCTCAGAGCCAAGAGGAGCGTGCAGGTTACTGAATACGCACGATCGACTCGAAACGCCTGTTACATCTCCGTGCGATAAAAGTTATAAACGGAAGGGGAGAACCTCTTTCGACTGGATCGACTTCTTCCTTCCTGCAGCAGCCCCCCCGATGGCCGACATCCTGGCACCCGTCCTGCCCGCCGTCTCCCACACGCTCACCTCATGGGTCCCGGGCCAGACGCCCATGTCTACTTGGTCCGCGATGTCGACGGCCGTCCTGTCCTACCTGGCTGTCATGTTTGGTCTGCGGGAACTCATGAGGGACCGGCCCGCGCTCAGCTTAAAGGCCCCTTTTCGCATACATAACGCGGTCCTCTCGCTCGCCAGTCTGGTGTTACTCGCGTTGATCCTAGAAGATGTTATCAAATTATGGTTCCATGTCGGTGCGTTTGACGCGTTCTGTGCGCGGGCGTCGTGGACAAGAGTGAAGAGACCCGGTTGACTCTTAGACGAGCCTCCCCCGCGGCTGACGCCAGTGATTTTCCAGCGACTCGAGTTCTACTACATGCTCAATTATTATTTCAAGTACATCGAGTTCCTGGATACGCTGTTCCTAGTTCTCAAGAAACGACCGCTGAGTGAGTTGTTGTTCCATGGCGGCGCGAGACTGATGTCAGTGTTCTAGCATTTCTACATGTATTCCATCATTCCATGACGGCATTTCTGACGTTTGCGGTGATTGAGGCTAGGATTAGCGGGGTACAGACTCACGCACGGGTTTCTCTGTTTTTCCGCTGACGGTCCATTTTTTTGTTGCAGTCATGGGTGGTCATTTGCCTCAACCTGGGAGTCCATGTTGTGATGTGTGAGCCTGGAATATGCACCGTTCTACCGAGGGGTTCCTCACGCAAGTGTCTTGTTAGATTATTACTATTTTGCAGCAGCAGGCGGGGCCAAAATTTGGGTACGTTCGTCGTACTGGTTTCGTGTCGTCGCGCATATATGCACCTCTGTCGCAGTGGAAAAAGCATCTCACGACGATGCAAATAGTCCAATTCATTGTCGACTTCTTCGTGTTTAATTTCGGACGTAAGTGAGCTATGACATCGTCACCAGAGCGTGGTCTCGCACGGGTCTGATCTAACCCTGACTGACGGTGACTCCACTGCAGTGTATCAACATTACGCATTCACGTACTGGCGGTATTTGCCGCACATCGGCGATTGCGCTGGCGATCCGATCACGGCCATCTTTGGGAGTGCGCTCATCGCCAGTTTCCTGGGGCTCTTTGCCAACTTTTATGTTCAAACGTACACCAAGACTGGCAGGGACAAGGTTGGGAAGGGGAAGAACGGGCTGTAGACTACGCACATGAAAGACCCTGGAACAGTTGTCCGTATCGGGTTGCTGTAAAGTGAGGCAGAATCGGGACGGAAGAATTCAGCCGGCTACACGTGTTTCAACCCTGCGACAGTTAGGGGCCGGCGGCCGCGAACATATCCGAAAAGTGTATCAGCAGGCCGGGAGCCAGGGAGGAGTGCGCGGACGCGTCCTGCCCACGGCGAATATGTACCATGCAAGCTGAGCGTCAGAGAAGCCGGGCCGGTCGCAGAACATACGCCTTTTTTTCGCACGTCCGAAAGAATTACCTGCGCCATTGCGGCCGGCATATCAAACCTGAGCGGAAGCGATGCTTTTCGGCGACGTGAGCGCGTAGTAGACACCTATGAGCGCTATCCGGAGTCTGGAGATAAAAGTCCCCGAGTGATTGGTCACACGCTGGAGGGCCTCGTGAAAATATCTCCAGCAGCGATGGTGTCGTTTGCATGGGCCCACATGAACATCGTCCGGGCCGGCGCGGGCCAGAACGATGACGGCGAGGGATGCGCAGTCGATGACACCGACGGATCAAAAAAAGTAGGGCGCTCGCTGCAAAGTCGTCAGCGGCAGGATTTGAGTCGGAGATTGGAATGACGGGAAAAGCCCCTTTGTTGGCCTGTGTTTGGGGGAGGAGGGAGAACGAGAACGCGTGACTTTACAAGGAAACGTCCAACTCGCTCTCGCCGTCGCCGTGTTCAGTGCTGCCCGTCGTCGAGCCCGTCGAGCTCAAGGCATCCTGCATCCCCGCCCAGCGAGACCGCCCAGCCCAGCGAGCAGCACATCGAGTCACTCGGCCTGCGACAACCACCGCAACCAGAAAAACGCCCAGCGCCCGCCATCGACACCGACGACGACGGCTGGGCCACGACGACGACACATTCAAGTCCTTTTCTGGGTGTATTTTGTGTGTGTGATGAACAGCGATGCGACAGAAGCCGCCCTCGGTCTGCTCGGTCTCTCCCCCTTGAACGCCTCCCAGTCCCAGTCCCAGTCCCACCCCCAACCGCAACCGCACACCCAACACCACGTTGCCCATCCACATGGGCCTTCCCTCACCTCACCCAGCGTCGGAATTGCCATCGATCCCTCGTCCATTCCGCATATCGTCCAGTCCCCTCTCCCGCCCTCTCTCGTCCCCCTCAAGCGCAAGCAACCCTCCCCAGCACCGACGCCACTCACCCTCAAGCCCCGCCAGACACCCCTTCCCCCACCAGCCTCGGCCCTGCCCAGTGTGTTCCCCAACGCGTCCGCGAAAACGTCTATAGCACCCTCGCAACGACACCCCCAACAACGCATGATTTCTCCCGTTCTCACCGGCGCCCTTCTGCCACAAACGCCTCCCTCCTCCCTTGCGTCGCCCTCCACCTCCCATCCTCCCCTCGCTCTCGCCGATGCGCCACCCCCGCCAGACTCGGAGGCCATTTCGTGTATCTGTGGGTTCACTTTCGACGACGGCTTTTCGATCGCATGCGACGACTGTTCCCGCTGGTGCCATGCCGCCTGTTTCGGTATCGTACAAGGCGGGGTACCCGACGTTTGGAAGTGTTGGCTATGTAACCCAACGCTCGAGGTCGACAAAGAGAGGGCGGTTAAGCTCCAAAAAGGCCGGTGGAGGACGATGCGCACGAAAGCTTCGCACGCAGCGAATGGAGGGGGCCTTACCACCAATGGGGGCGCTGCAAACTCGGCGCAGGACGAAGGAAGTGGTAATGGGAAACCTGCGTCAAAGAGGAAAACAAGCCCGGGTGTCGAACGAAAATCTAGGAGGGGCAGTGCCGTCGCCGCCGCTATTGAGGGTTCCAGGAAGAAGAGACGTGCATTTATGCTTTCTCCTGCCAATCCTTCATCGCCTTCCATCCTCGCCTCAAGTCACACACCGACACCACTTCCACCCGCCAACTCGCGAATATCACATCCCAATGGCAATGGACCTGTCCCATGCTCCAACGCACCCCCAACGCCCATGACATTCCCTCCGGACACCTACCCGAACCCTTCCGTGTATGCACAGCTGCTTCGTGTTGCAAAGGCCTGGAGAGGTGTCACCGCTCTCAATCCTCCGTCGCCACTCATACACCCTCCACCGAAGACTTATAGTGACAGAGGGTACACCAGGGTGGACTCACAAGGGTGAATTTACTCTTCTTTGTTGTCGATCACGTCGTCCTACTCTTTCGTTTCGCATGTAGGCGATGATGTGTTCTGTTTTTTTTTTTGTTGTATTTGTCTTTCTTTTGCTAATGATAGTGCAGGTATCAGGATCGTTACGGTTACTCCATGTCTCCTCTTGACAATACGACCCCAGTGATGCTGGACGAAAATGTTGCTGACCAATTTGTCCCCAGGACAATGCTACGCACCGACCCACCCATGTCTTGTCCCTTTCCGCCAGCTTCAGCGGCGTATTCACCCGCCAATCTCCGTCCGCCTTCTCCCAGATTACATGTTGCTTCGGATCCTTCGCCTTTCTTGCATACCTCTATTTACCCCTCACCACCTACATCCAATTACATGTCTCCCCTTGTACCTAGCTCATCACACCCGCGTCCGTACGTCAAGTCCCCTTTGGCGCCCTCCACGAACACCATTTCGTCTTCCAATCCAAACAATACGATCCCGGCGTCTACCCTTTTGGCTCCCTATACTGCTTCGATCGTTCCCTCTGCTGCATACCTGGCTGACCCATTAAATGGGTATGCCCATCTCGGCATGGGCAAGCCTCAAGTAAGGCTTGTAGGAGGTGGGTGGGGTGTCGGACTCGATACACGAAGTATGGGGGGCGTCCCCGAGTCTGATTCTGGTGAGAAAGGGAGTGGGGTCAACGCAAACACTGAAGAGATCGTGGATGCCAAGGCGAAATGGGCAAGGTGTGGATGTTGGCCAAACGCGGTAGTACGACCCGTCATTTGCGGCGGAACAAAGGGAGGGAAAAGTAAGAGGGGAGTGCGGCACAAGGCAGAGTGCGCAATGGCTGCGCCCAATGGTACGGCTTGCGATCCCTCACATCCGGTGAACGGTAGGTCTACGCCTACCCCAATGTCACCGACGCCAGGACAACCGGTGGACGATTCATCCGACCAAGACGATTCTCCTTTGGCGTCCGATTCCGATACGGACTCGATGTCGCTCTCTTTTGCGTTGTTTGCGTTACGCGACTTGAGAGCCGACGAAGAGATCGTGTTGGGTTGGGAATGGGATGACGGACACGCCGTGCATATGTTGCCTGCGTTGATGGAGTCTCCCGGCATATTCGCGTGAGTATTTCGTTTCTGTCGCCTTGCTTTCAGGTGCCGACTCAACTCCCCTTTTCTTTCGCCGTGGTGCGTATGATTGTGTAGCCCGGCGCACCTCCACCACCTTCGTGCTCAATTCACGTCGATCCTCCACGCTCTCAGCAGTACGTTTACGACCTGCGCCTGCGGTTCTTCGACGCGTGACTGTGCCGTTCGCGTGATGGAGAGGGTAGTCGAGGGACAGTGGCCGTGGCCAGGTGAGGAGATGACCTCGGAGGGATCTGAGGGTGAATCATCCGATGCAAATGGTATCAGCGAAGAGATGGAGGATGTCGAAGGAGATGTGGATGTCGAAGGGGACGACCATGTGGGTCCGCATCAGGGCCCCAAGTGGGGATTGGGTATGAATGTGGACGTCGACATCGCGATTGACACGTCAATCGAGGTCAATAGGGTGACTCGACCAGCCAAGAGGAAGGTGCGGAAGAAGAACAAGGCGAGCGGTACGACACTTCTGGAGCGAGGGAAGGACGAGGCTGCTGTGCCTGCGCCGACGGCTGCAACAAACGCTCGAAAAACCGTTGATCTGGGTCCGTTGGTGGGTGTCAAGCGTGGGTTCAGGACGCGGGAAAAGGTACCTATGAATGGCGGATGGGGTGGAGTGGAGATTGTGCCCTCGAGCCTCAAACCGTCTCCCGAGGCCGGGCCAGAAGAGGAACCCCCCGTGGATGTCAAAGGGAAAGGGAAAGCACGGGTGGCTGACGGTGAGTGGTTCGCCGGATGTGTGTCTTGATCTTGTGCCGGAATTCCTGCTTTCGGCTGGAACGTGCATCACTCACATTTTTTGGATGACAGACAAGGATGATATGGATGTCGACCCTTCGCCGTCGACCTTGCCTCCACGGATGCGCAAAGCGTGGTCTCGAGCTGTAGGGGGTGAGCTTGAAACTGGAAATACACCCCAGGATCGCTCCTACCATACCGATCATTGGAGAACGCATGACCGGTGGAGGAGCCCGCCCGATGTAACCATCGACAGTCCAATATCCCCTTCTGGTACTGCGGAGGGAAGCTCTAATCAGCAACATGGTCCAAAACAGAGCTCGGTGGGCGCGAACGGGGAGGGGGAGGATGCTGCTGATGAGCAAGAGACGGAATTCGACACGGAGACAGAAGTTGATGGGTCCGACGGTGAGTGTCATTTGTACGGGGCGGCGTTCCGGCCATTGCTCATCCCTATTTCGCGACAGATACGCGGCAAATGCCACCCCCGCCAATGCCTGCTTCGCTCGATCCGACGACTGTTTCATCCCTTGCCCACGCCCATACGGTGAGAAGTTCTTCTCCTCACAGGTCTGCTCAGCAGGACAAGGATAGCCTGTCTACGACCCGGATACCGTCGAGCCAGCCGTCTAGTCAAGGCACGTACCTAGCTGCGCCGACCCCTTCTACGTCGTCGTCGTCGCTGCATTCATCCACATCTGTACAATCGCATTTAGCGGCCCCCGCTCCCAGCGTGTCGCCTTCTTCTACGTTCTCGCAGCTTTCCTTGCATTCGCCTGATGCCTCATCACATCTCTCCACCCTGCTCAGCACCATGGACACTGCGCGGTTACCTTTTGCGCCTACCTCCACCCAACATTCCTCAGACCCTCGCGCATCCTCACCTCCAGTTCATAGACCGTCAAAGCCTCTGCATGTGCATCCTCATAATGAATCACCTTCCTTTCCCGCATCTCTGGCTGACGGCGTGCGCGATACGCCGGCAGAAGCACAGTATCAGCAGCCCTATAGATCCTCACCCGAGGCACGAGAGGAGCCTCAACCTCCGGCGGAGGTGAAGAGGCCTCCAAGTAACGGAGAGTTGCATCGTGTTCGATTCGCGTCACCAGAGATATTGTCCGGCTTACCAGGTCTAAAGGGCCAGACGGCATCGAGCAACTCGGAGCCTGCCCAGGATGATCCAGTGGACACCAGCGCGACCATGGTGATAGATGGATCGGACGTGGGACCGTCGGACCGCGATGCCATGGATGTGGATGTCGACGTTGTCGGAGATAACCCAAGGGGAGATAGTGGTGGTCCGTCGCACGTCACATCCCCTGAGAAAAGGATAGACCCGGGTTCTCCAGTACACGAGTGTCCGTCGTTTCCCACGCCTGGTTCACCCCGTCTGCAGATACCACCAGATCCCTCTTCCCCGAATGTTTCCACGTTGGACGATCTTGAGCCAAAAAACGAGTCACAGCCACAGCCACCGGAAGACGTGATGCCACCAGTTGATTCCTCGGAACACGAACCGGTGGAGTCAGTACGAGAGCCGTCGCCCCTTCCGCAGCCCAAGGTCAAAATGTCTTTGAAGGATTTTGCGTTGCGCAAGAAGAAACAGCGGGAGGAGGAAATGGCTGCGAAAGCGCTGCGCTCGCCCGGCACACCCGAGGGCTCTGGGTTACCGTTTAGCCCCAACCTCGACGTCAAACGGGACCTCACTGATTCTGACGACACTGTCAATGGTCATGACGTGAAGATGCATGACGGAACTCAGGACTCATCTAGTGCTCCAGATGTCCGCACAAATGGGTTTGACGCCAGAGGTGGCCAAGAACATGATGGACGTCACGAGGTAAAAGGCACGGCCGAAGATGACAAACGGTCCATACGGGCGCAGGTGCCATCGGCGATCAACGCGGTAAACGTTCTGGATGCCACACCGGCCCTTCCACAGCTTGCACCATCATCCACCTCATCACGTGTTCGAAGGGAGAACTATAGCGCAGGCCGGGCGCAGACGCCCATGAACGGCGCGCTTTCGACGACGCTCACGGCCAAGGTAGAGATCATGGATGCAGTTGTACCTAGTGAGCCCGCCAGCGTGGATGATCGTACGCCTGATGTCGTCAGCTTTGCTCCCGAGCCGCCACCCCCGCCATCGGCTGTCAAGTCCACGAATGAGTCGATGGTAGACTTTGCTATTTCTACGCGTAGATCGGATCCTCCTTTGACTTGTGCATCGACGCCTACCTCCATGTCGACCTCAACGTCCACTGTCAACTCACGTTCGAATTCGGTTAGTATACCCAATTTCTCGTCAAATGCGGCGTCGTTTGGGCCCATTCCCACTCTGTCGTCGAGCGATGTATCTTCCCGTCGCCCCTCGCACGAAGACGGCGAGATTACGAGCTCCATTTCGTCCAAGTCCTATTCAGCGCAATCGCATACACCACCCACGCAACCACGCTCATTCCATACTGTCCGCCCACCGTCACCTAATTATGGGCAGACCTCGTCGTCAACGCCGCCTGTGTCCCGGCGTCCGCCTCCGCCGCTTTCCCGGTCTCCGCTCTCGAATGGAAATGGACCTTCGGTAGCGCCGATATCCTCTCGACCGCTTCCTAGCGGCCCCCGTGCCCTTCGGGGAAGTATGACTCAGTCGTCACACTCGTCGTATTCATCTACTCGACCGTCGTACAGCGGGTCTCAGTACATCCCACGTGGACCATCGGCTGACCGAGACCGTGTCGACTGGGAGCGTGGAGACCGGCAATGGTCCACCCAGGTGAGATCACGAGGTAGAGCTGGAAGTAATGGATGGGGACGATGAGGTCTTGTGTTTTTTTTTTTTTTAAATTCCCCTGCGCTTGCTGTGATATGGAAATCACCCGTCTATTCCTTGTATTTTTTTCCCTTCTCTTTATTCTCGCTGTCTATCCTTTCCACGCCTATTTCCGCTGATCATTATTGCTTTCCATCCGTTTCTTGTTTCGTTTTCGCCGTGTGATTATTTCACCAGGGGTAAAAATTAATGTTTTTTTTTTTCTTTCTTCCCATTGATCTCAACTGTGGTACTCGTTATCGGACGTTTTCTCTTTTCCGTCCCGAGACTAGGTCACCATTGGTAATTTGGAGGAATGAGGATTGTAAGCTTTCCGCTGAAATAAGCCGCATCATATCCGATTAGTCATCGGCGCTAATGTTTTCGGAGCTCAAATTTCACGGCTAGGAAATATTGAGGGTGTATGACGTTATACACCCCACGCATTACCCACGGATTTAGTTTCTGTCCGACTCGTCTTCGTCGTCGCCCCATCTTTCCTACTTTCTGTCGCTATGTTGTCTATCGCCAGAGCAACGCTTAGACCGACCGCAGCGCGCATCCTTGCGAGATCTGGTAGCGTTGCCTCGGTCCACACGCTCCCGGACTTGCCCTATGACTACAACGTGCGTTCGCTAGTTCGGGATGCTCGGATTAGACAGTGATTAAATTGCCGTCCATTCCTGTAGGCACTAGAACCTCACATTTCCGAAAAAATCATGCGGCTGCACCACAAGGCCCACCACCAGGCGTACGTCAACGGACTGAATGCCGCCGAGAAGGCGTACGGCGAGTCCACGTCGACGCGCGAGAAGATTGCACTGCAGTCCGCGCTCAAATTCAATGGCGGAGGTACGTCGAGTTCCCCGTCCTTCGGGCCCTGTTCTATCCTCCCTCGTGTCTCTAGGCCATATCAACCATTCCTTGTTTTGGACAAACCTGTCGCCGGAGAATAAGGATGGGGGTAAGCTCGCAGACGGACCTCTGAAGCGGGCTTTGGAGCGCGACTTTGGATCTGTGGAAAACTTTAAGAAGAAGTTCAATGCTGCAACGGCGGCTATTCAGGGGAGTGGATGGGGTTGGCTGGTGCGTTCGGTTTCGCGAGTGAATAGGCACATTGGCGTGTTGATGTGCGGTTTCACAGGGGTACAACGCCACGACGAAGCAGCTCGAGATTGTTACGACACCAAATCAAGACCCGTTGATTTGTGAGTCACGCTATATGTTGGCAATGTACTCACGAAGTTGAACCTATGATGTACTTCAGCCCACATCCCCATTCTCGGTGTAGATGTTTGGGAGCATGTAGGTGTCACGTTCTATGATGATGTGTATTTACTTATCCTTATTTTGCAGGCCTTTTACCTTCAGGTGAGTTTGAACGCAAAAAGCGTAAAGGGCCTAATGCCAATTTCAAACAGTACCACAACGTCAAGGCCGATGTAGGTTATCTTTCCCATGTCGGATTATGGTCGCTCACGCGCCGACAGTACCTCAGCGCTATCTGGAACGTTATTAACTTTAAGGAAGCCGAGAAAAGGTTGTCGCAGGCAACACAATAGACGTTTAACAGCGAGGCTTCTCGAATCATTGTAGCAAATGAATGATTGTGTCTGTTTGTGGCCGCTCATCGCGAATGTTCGTGAATCAGTAGATTCCTCGCGCGACCGGAGTGCTTCGCCGTTGGCTGCCTTGCCAAGCACGAACGATAAACTAAGCGACGAATTCTTGCATAGGAACACAAGGGTAAGACGATAGGCGAGTGGCGTGGTGAAGGCCTCGGACAATATGTATGCATCGTGACCTCTATTTCCGAGCGATGCTTTCCCCGAAAACCTGCCACGATCGCGTCTCTTACGGAGGAATTTATGAAATTGGTTGTGATGAGTGGAGCTAGAACGGCTCAGTTATAAAAACGAAGTTTTTTTTTTCGAACCTGTTGCCGCACTGACTACCAACATGTTATGTCACAGGTCTCAACGTTCCACCCAACACCGTTATCAAGACGGAGAGACATAGATTTCCGCCGCGGGTATCTCAATCAAATCTAATCAAATGAGCATGGCGCCCACTTGTCCAAACTCGAGAACTGATCGGCGCTAGTAATCGTGCGCAGCACCCCCGAGCTGGATGACTATGTCCATAAAATGCGGAAGAACGTTCGGTTGGAGTGGGAGTATTGGCAAACGACGCTATCCCTCCAAATTCGGTCATAATCGCAGCGCTTTGGAGAAGTTTGCCCGCTATTCTGCTGTGCAAACGTGGAATTGAATAGAACACCACACCTGCCCCTAAACTTTTGAACCCTTTTGTTAGCATCAACCGACACGTTCTTCGCCGTGTTTACCATATTATCGCGCGCCGCAGCCCCCTAACATCATGATCTTGATGAAGGGAGTCGGGTACTAACCCGAAAACATCGGGCAGTGACGGGCATCTTCTGATGCTATACTTTCCGTCCAAGGTTGCCTGGCTACCTGGCTTGCGGAGCATTTTACCGTGCGCTTCCGCAATTGACCTAGCAGACTAATGCTTCGCTTTCCAATTCCAAGAACTAGCCTAATTTAAAGTGTTTTACTAACAAGCGTGTCTGTGGTCGCGCTAATCATACATTCAATGATGACGGTTTAGTGCGCTCCCAATTGATGACGATCTGACACACCATTGGAGGATATAAATTGGATGGGTTCAAGTTCTGCTGATCTCGATTGCTCCGTCCAATCTCCATATCAGCCACTGGGCCTGACCGAGTTTATGGACGGTAACTGAATGTTCAGAAGGTATCACATGTCGATCACCCTCGCAGCTGGTAAGGCTAGATTATCTTATGGTTCCGGCAGCATTCGTGCACTAAACGGAAAACTACAAAGAAATGCATGGCCGTGCATTGTTCGCCTGCGTACACGGGTACACAGGCGGTACAGGGAAGGCCACGCCAACAATGTCAACGTTGCCAATGCAGGCGGCAGGGAAGTTGCCTGGTATGGAATTTCCCGCCATAACGTGGCGCTTTTAGGATGTCGGGTCTGTGATTCTCACATTATTATTTACCCCAAAAGACGAAGGATCATAGGGTACCACCCATTTCGTGGTTCACCAATTATAAGTACCCAACAAAGAGTATCATGTCATACTCTGGTTCTCTCATTACGAGTACTCAACAAAGTGTGTCACGTCACACGCTGGCACGCAGGTTTTCAGTGGTTTCTATCGAATGATACGTTCCATCTGGTCCAAACTTGCCTCGTTTGCACAGCTCGTGGGGTCACCAAGGTAAGTGGGCTCCATTGTGCCTACCGGGGAAACATGGTCGTGGGTGTATGAGTCATCATTCGCCCTCTTCTTCGCTCCTCTCAGGACATGCTGCCAGAGGCGCAAGACCACGCCTACTCGTAAACCTTCAAGCAGATATCACGGTCTAGCCGCAATCGCACCCCTCCTTTACTTTCAATAAAAACAGACTGACTGCGGTTTTGCCCTAGTTGAATATAATGATCACGTCCATCAGTCAACCGGTCACTTGTAATATACATAGCATGGCACCGGCATAGTAATCGGTTGAGCCACGGAGCTATGACTAACCAACCTAACGCTAACTCAACTTTATGGCGAACACGGTACAGGATGACGCCACGAGCGAGAAGCGGGAAAGCCCGCACGGATTCTGCCGCCCCAACATTCATAGTCACTGACAGCTTTTCCTAACCCCCAAGGAAATTCCGCTCTCTTGATGATCATTCTGGCCCTACGATTGCTCTTTAACGTTGATGGCAAACGGTCTCTTTTCTCAATGACGTTCGATATGGCATACGATTGTGCCACCTGGTCTAAAATGGTTCGGCAAAGTGAATGATACCGAGGCGATAAACTAGTTGATAACCGTGACGTTGCGCCTTGTGGTGCATAGCCCAACGTGGGCCCTTGTGTGTCGCTTGATGCTTCTTCGGGCGCCGTCATTCGGGCCTAGCCATTGGCCGCTTGTTGATGCTCTTGAGGTTCAACACACACCCACAGTACTGCCCCTCGCTTAAGCCGGGTGGGCGAGAACTGGATTCCAGATCACGCCGCCGGCACTGTTGGTCACGATCAAGCGATAACGCTAGCCTCGTTATAGCCACATAGGGACCAGCCAAAGATCGTCCTCAAAAAAAAAAGTCGGAAAACGAGGCCGACGAACGGGGTCTCGATCCGTAATCGCGTTGTTGTTTGTTCCTCTCGTCACATCGACGCTGTCATCAGCATCGCGGGCAGATACGACGACGTACCTCGGACACCCCAAGCACCTTTTTTTTCCACTCTCGCGTGTCATATGACGTCCCTCTGCTCGTGCCATCTCATCATCACAACCTCATCATCAGAACAAAGTGGACGTTGACTTCCGAACGCCGATTGCATCGTGTCCTGTCAAGTGGCGCTGTTCTTTTACGGCTGCGGCCCACGATCAGACCGCCAGATTGAAAAGGGGGTTCATATTATTCATGTCGTACCTATGTTGATGACCTAGAAATAGCACGAGAATTGTGATATGATTATGATACCTGCCACCAGCGAGTAGCGATTGGAACAGCCAAGGGTGATCGAGTCTAGTCCGAAGATCGTAGACGCCCAACAAAGGTGAGGGGGGGGGACATCCCTGGGAGTGGGCTTCGCTAACAACCCCCCAGGCCCATACGTAGGGAGCATGAGGGGGTAACAATATTTTTTGACGGAATCTGTCGCTGCCCGGCGCATATGAAGCCCCAAGCACCACATAGGTTTGAACTAGAACAACAAAATATTACAATTCCAGGCACAAAAGTAACGAGCATCGGCTTCTGAGACGGAATAGAAGAGGGGGGGGAGGGAAAAATGCCATCGAAACAGCATAAAATTGAGTTCAACCGCGCTCTCTTTTTGAATGAGGCCGACGTTCTTAATTTCATTCATTTCGGTTTTTTTTGTTTACCTTCGTGTTTTCTGGCCGTCGGAAGGTGTTTCATCTGTATGAGTATGAACTAATGAGGGAGCGCATGGCCTGGAAACGCTCGTAAGGGTCTCAGAATGTCGTAGGTACCATGCATCAGATGACTGACGGCGGACGGGCCGAAAGTGATAGGAAGACAGACCCGAGGCGGGAAGATGGCCAGAGAACTGAGGCCCGGGCGGACCGGTATGTAATCCTCCAGTTTCTCGAACAGGGGTGCGTTCCTCGCGTAGTATTGCATCTTTCCTGCCTTTTGTTCGACGGCATATCATAATAGCAGTACTTGGAAGAAAGGGTGAATGGAACGAGAACTTTGTGGTTATAAATGTATCAGATGACTAACCGGACCGAATATTTTTATTCTCTCGATCTAGCGCGGAAAGCGAGTGAGGCATCTGATTGTGCGGTGCCCTGTGCCGGCCTTTGGCCACGCGTTGTACCAGATATTCGCCGCATCTCCAATGCGGAAGTTGGATGAGACGATGAAATGGGGCGGGGGACAGCATCGTATATTATGTCTCACCCGGTCCTAGCTGCCTGCCGGTGGCGTCATCACCGATGAGCCCGTCCATATGAGTCTTGGTGACCCACCGAAACTACCCCCACATATACCAGAAGGAAATCAATAAGTATAATGGAGGGGGAACAGCCATCTCACCAGGTAGCAGTACCATCGCGAACTTTCGACCGGTTGCGGTTTACCCGTGACACGCCATACTAACCATAGTTGGCTGAAAACAATTCCCCAAATGCTAGGGGGGATCAGCCGCGTAACGTGGGTGATCAGATGGACAGAGAACAGGCTCGCGTGCATGTCTCACCGGTACACCATTGCTAGCATGGACTGCATACAACCGGTGGCCGGGACACTCTGGGCCTGCTCATATGAGAGTCGCTATCTGTTCCGGGCAATGGACCGGTAAGATGCGTGCCGGATGGAGGAGAGGGAGCAGGAGTAGCCTCCTGTGCACTATCGTACCCCGTACCAAAGCTCTGACAAACTTTCGACCAAATCGCTGCCCAACATGCTCCTCCATGGAGTCGGCCGGCTGAAGGCACACTAGAGGGATCCATGGGGCAAAAGGCCCAGGGATCTATGGAAAAGAGAACGGGGGGGAAGAGCAGACCGTGAAACCTCACTTCACACGAGAAACAATGGCCTGCGACGACGATATCGGGCCCGGGTTGTTCCCGGATCATGATCCAAGACTTTGGACTAGCCGGTGACTGCGTATGTGCAGTATTCGGCTCGGGAGGTAGATCTCGATGATCGCGCGCCAGGGTTGGTTCTACCCTACGACGACTTTGTAGGCCATAGAGATTTGCCACCACCAAGGGTCCTCTCCATGCTCTAGACGTCAATAATCGAATGTCAAGAGAACGTACAAATGTCAAAAGGCGCCATATTGGGATCGCATACATCGATGGTGCCTCGGCAAGCCAGGGTGACCAAACGTAGACAAGAGGACACAGCAAACAGCGGTGACAGCCAACCAAGCAGCGCGCTGAATTTCAGGATATGGTTAGACGTTCCGGCATGAATTGTTGAGGGGCGCCCCAGAATGCCGTCAGGGCCAGAACGTTTCAAGCGTAACCCGTTAAGACCGACGAGCCGGTCGGGATGCGAGGGGGCAGCGCATTTGGACCCCCGCGATCGTGAAGGGGCCCGGGATGGAGAACGCTCACGGTGGGGCCGTGCGACTCCCGGGCAGAGCGCAGGAGCCCGACTGCCAAAGCAGGGCGACATGGAAACGACACGCGGGATTCTCGTTGACCTCGAGCCCTTTTTTCATGTAATGAACTCATAATCGATAGGGTGCCTCGTATCCGAGTCGGGTCGAGTGCACAAAGGCTTCCTAGAAACAGACCAGTTAAGCTCGTCGGAAGGGCGGGTAGAGGTGACATAATGAGCTCAGGCTCTTGGTGGGGTAAGAAATATCGTCGAAAGTTGAACTCGTTGAAGCAAGAGCTGGGGATGACAAATTCCAGCGCTGATCCCACTGACACGCTCACGGTGTCTCGGGTACGCCGTTAAGGTGGCCATACATGCCTTGCCTTTCGCGGCGACGACATTGTATTGAAACTGCTCGCGCAAGCCATTCGGCGTAAAGTGGCTCATCAAGGCGACACTAGGCGACAGTCGACCCTTTCGACCGCATATCTGGCAAATTGCGGCAGTCGACATGAGATAATGGGCGTTGGCACGGCCGCGTTATAGCAGGTGGTCGATGTCGGAAGCAGGTTACTTGGCAGCAGCCTCGTGTTCTCCCAGTTGCCGTCAAGCGTGTGCGGAGTCCAAAGCTGGATTCTTTCGCCCTAGCCGTCCTTTTGCGTGCGTGCCGGTTTCTTGCCCACTCCTCGTCTCCATTCGGAATCATATTCAAGCGGTCAGTGTGGAACTTCTCAGGCCATGCTCGCGACGGATATTTTCGAGAACCCCCAGGCCTCAGGAACGGCGGACGGCTCTACAGATTTAGAGGATCCCAAAGGATGGCCAATCCTCCCGAAGCTAGCGTCAGCCTTCAACCGAGATCGTGCAATCTTGATCACAGGATGAGGGCTCTGCACGGTACCTATCTCCGCTTAGCACGTTCCGCAAATGCTCACTCGGCGCGGCGTCACGTCGGCTTTTTCTGTCTTCAGGGTTAAGGTTTCAGATCCTTTGCGCATATGTTCGTTTTCCATACCACTAACCAAGACAGTTCTAATCCAGACGTGTCAGCATTTTTGACAATCTTATCTCCCCACCCGGTTGTTTGGCGAACTCCCGGGATGCGGTCAACACGGTGTCTTTGGTCTCCTTCACGTGTACTATGTGTCGTGATGCAGGATACTAGTAGCGACCGACTCGGTGGGCGTTTCCTCCCCATTAAATTTGGTAACCCTCCTTTGGGAAGGTCTGGAATCGGATATCTCTGAAGGTGCATCCTCTCGGTCCGATTTTGCATAAGAAGGCCCGATCAAAGTGCATCCCACCTCCCCAGCACGCCGTGTCTAACCTCTCGCGAGCCTGAGCTGTTCACATTTCCTCGTTCATCTTTTCTTCACTTCGTAATGATCTTCGATCACCTCCCCCCTCAATTCTGTCTCCAAGATCTCTCTGCTATCACTGGTCGCGTATGCGAGCTACGAGTGAACACGTTTCAGGCAGAGGCGGACCAGGCCGCCCGCGCTTGGTTCAATGCGTAGGCGCATCCCCCGTTGATCCCGACTATCCGCTGAACATGGTGTATAGCATCAGCGTGTATGATGACCGGAAGCGATCCAAGTTTGTCAACTACGGAAAGTTCGACCTGTTCGCTGCGCTCAGCTTCCCCGATGCGGATCTCAAGCACCTTACCACCTGTATCATATTCTTCTTCTGGGCATTCTCGGTAGGTCCATCGTACGCGATGTCTGTCTCACACACTCACGACGGTCGTCCAGACCGACGATTTGTCGGACGAGGGGGACCTCCAATCTAAGCCCGACGCGGTAGAGGCCGGACACAGTGTGTCTAATCGTGTCATTATCAACCCGCATGAAGCTCGTCCGCAATATCCTTACGCAGCCATGCTGTATGAGTGCGTATTTTTGGCTGTCGTGTGTCGTGACGTAAACTGAGGACGGCCTGTAGTCTTCTCTCTCGTTTTCGGGAAACATCCACCCAGGGGGCTTACAAACGGTATCTAGCACGATCCCTGGACGCGGTATCGAGTTCCTAACGGGTCCCACAGCTTTATCCGTGCATTTGAGGAATGGAGTTCTTCACAGGTGACGCAGTCGCGGAATCGGTCTCAAGATCGCATCCCGTCTGTGGAAGAGTTTATTCTCATGCGGCGTGCTACCATCGGCGGTGCCATGGTGGAAGGTATTTGTTTTTCACATGCGTTCGGCAATCTCGAGGTCTGACGTGTTGGTAACAGCGATGGTCGAGTATTCGCTCGACCTGGATCTCCCCGACGAGGTCTTCAGGAACCCTATCATCAAAGCTATGTCAGACGCGACGACAGACCTGATGACATGGCCTAATGTGGGTGCACGTTTTCCGCTCAAATGGGGTCAATGTTGATTCTGCGCGTGTCACAGGACCTCTGCTCGTTTAACGTGAGGGTTGTTTCGGGGGGTCATCTGATTAACGTACTGACTGCGTTTCTGCGCTCCTATAGAAGGAGCAGGCCGACGGCGATTACCAAAACCTGGTGTTTTGTATTATGCACGAACGCAACGTCGGGCTGCAAGCTGCCATCGACATCTTGACAGACATGCTCTCGCAGCGCGTGGACGACTATATCGAGCTCAAGAGCCGGCTTCCGTCGTTCGGTCCCGAAGTGGACCGGGAGCTGGCAACATACTTGCACGCGCTTGAGAACTTCGTGCAGGGGACCGTGCTGTGGTACTACCTGAGTCCAAGTAAGGCGTTCCCGGCGGTTTATGGCGTTCGCTTATACCCACACCTTCCCACCAGGGTACTTCCGCGGAATTGATGTCACGAACCGAGACAACCTGGTGGTGCCCTTGTTCGAACCCGGTGCCTTTTGACTTGGGAAACCCCAGGTATCCTCACATGGTTTTTTTCTTTTTCCCCTTTATTCTCACGTCCGCTCTATTTTTTTCCCATTTATTTCTGTACATTTGTGTATATTTTCTATAACGTACGCCCACGTATAACGCGATCGTTAGGATCAGTCTTTTTTACGATTTTGTAATACGCCATGATGAACATGTCTCTGACGCCCCGGATGCGTGCAATATGATGACATTTATTACCTCCATTGGGAGGATTGCATTCAGTTGATAGTGACACTTTGCGCCCTCCCACTGGGATGGACCCACACGGGCAGATACCCAGCTTTGGGAACGCCTGCCGGCCTGGCGTGTGGTCCACCCTAGCCTATGCTGGCCACCGACGTGAAGCCCGACATCTCGATTCGCGTATCTGTTGTTTGATGTGCGTCTGAGGCGGACTTGAGAGCACCCGCGAAGAGCGCAGGCCGCCAGAACACCGCACGTGCGTGACTGTCACTCTTCGACTGCAACGTCACTCAAGCTTTCATTTATGTTGCGCAGTGCGTAGAGCCATATTGGCGGTGCCGTGCGCACAGAGAAGTGATAAAAAAAAAGAAGGTAAAGGAAGAACGACACATCGATTGATCCGAGGGTCAGTGTATCAAGGTGCTCGGGGTCCTGTACAGGACATGAGCACCAGCTATGCGATTCGACGAGGCAGACTGTGTTTCAGGCCCGTCATTTCACCGTCTTGACAGACATGTCTGCCAGGACAGTTTCAAGCTTGTCCGCATTCTCGTTCTCCCGCCCAAATTTTCCCGTATAGTCTTTTAACCGATTTATGGGGGCGGTTGTGCGGCCAACGCATGTTCCTTTTTTTTCGTGTAGAGGGCTGGGCGATATCCATTTGGGCCTGGACCCTGCCACCCTGCCACGACGGGCCGCCGGTGTGGCCAGGGTGCGAGTGAGTGGGCAGCTCATTAAACTTTGTTCTGCGTGCAGGACGGCATGAACAGGTCCCCCAAATCGATAGCGCCGGAGTCGTCCCCAATATGAAGCGTAGTTCGGATCACGACAACGTGTGGGCTGGTCTTCCGCGACGAGATGATCCGCATGGGCGGGTGACGTCTGCGCCGCGTGAAGCGGATCACGGGGAAGGGTCCCTCTGCGCCACGTTCCTCGAGTGCTCTGCGTCGCGACGGAGGATGGTGCTGGTGGAGCGCCGTGATGGAAGGGAGTGTGCATCTGACACGGAGGGGTTACCCAGTTATCAAACAAGGACTAGTGGCGGGCGTTCTAGAAGGTCATGCGAGAAGGCTCGGGTGTACTAGAGACCTCGTGTTTAGTTACAGACGAGGTAGCAAACTAGGATGGCCTCGCCGGGCCGGGCGGGCCTGATCGGCATATTCCAGGCGGAGATGGCGGAGTGTGAATGTGATGGCATCTCCATCCGCAGCTTCATTTAATGTGATTGTGGGGTGTAACACGTGATGGCACCGACCCTATTAAATCAAGGCTGGGTTTGGGGCGCGCGCCCGCTCTTGTCTCTTCTCGTCCATGTCCTCGACCAAGAACAACTTTTTCGGAAAGGGCTCCGTCGTCGTGCCCTCGGATGGCGACGGCGCAGTCCGCAGGTGCGCCATCACCGCCGACAGACTCGTCACGAGCCCCTTTGAGGGCATCGAGGTTATCCCGGACATCATCACTTACGCCGCCCGCACCAATGGCAACCGCGACGCCCTCGGGTGGCGCAACATCGTCCGCATGCACGAGGAGGAGAAGCAGGTCAAGAAGACCGTCGACGGCAAGGAGGTCACCGAGACCAAGAAGTGGAAGTACTTCGAGCTCAGCAACTTCGAGTACATCTCTTCCCTCGAGGTGCAGAACCGCGTGACGGAGCTCGCCCGTGCGTTGCTGCATTATGGGCTAAACAAGCGCGATGTGTTCAACATCTATGCCCAGACGAGGTACGTCGTTTCCTTGATCGGCTCCGATCGCGCTGATGGCGTGCAGCCCAAACTGGCAGCTCATGTCGCATGCGTGCACGACGGTGTCATTGGTCGTCGCCACGGCGTACGATACCCTCGGTGAGGCTGGCCTCACCCACTCACTCAACGAGCCCGATTGTGTCGGCGTCTTCACCAACGCTGAGCTTCTCCCTACACTCGCGCGTGTCATTGGCCAAACGCCCACGGTTCGACTCATCGTCTACGATGGCAATGCCAATCCCAAGGTGCTCGATCAGATCCGGGGCGTCCGCGAGGGCTTGGTCGTGGCTTCGATCGAGGAGCTACGCGCCACCGGCCGGGAGTTGTCTCTCGATACCCTGGATGATCGCAAGCCCAGCAAGGACGATCTGGCCCTCATCATGTACACCAGTGGCAGTACCGGCGCTCCCAAGGGCGTCCAGCTCACGCATGGCAACGTGATCGCTTCCGTCGGAGGGGTATATCACCTGGTTGGCCACCATTTGGGCGAAGACGACACGTTCCTCGCGTACTTGCCCCTCGCACACATCCTGGAGTATGTTGTGGAGGTGACGTTTATCATGCTGGGCATCAAGATGGGTTATGGCCGTGTCAAGACGCTGACGGAAGCATCTGTCCGCAACTGTCAGGGTGACATTGTCACATTCCGGCCGACGATTCTGGTCGGTGTGCCCCAGGTGTGGGAGACGATCCGCAAGGGGATCCTGTCCAAGGTGGACGCGAGCGGGCCTCTGAAGAAGAGCGTATTTCAGGGTGCCATGGCTCTCAAGAAGGCCAATGTGCCCTTGCTATCCGATGTTGCGGACACGGCTGTGCTGGGCGGGGTCAGGGCGGCGACAGGGGGCCGTCTCCGATTGGCGTTGAGTGGCGGCGCGGCCCTGAGCAAGGAGACGCAGGAATTCCTGTCGATCGCGTTGGTGACGATACTGCAAGGTGTGTGTATTTGGCATTGGCGAAATGCAAGGCTGAGCGGACGACAGGCTATGGAATGACGGAGTCGTGTGCGATGTGTTGCATACTGCCGCCCGAGCTGATGCAGTACGGCTCTGTGGGACTGCCCACGCCGTGCGCGGAAATCAAGTTGATTGATGTGCCTGACGCAGGGTACAGGGCGAATGCGGACCCACCGCAGGGTGAGATTTGTATTAGAGGCCCATCGGTTACAAAGGGGTATTACAAACGGGACGATTTGAACAATGACGAGACGATCTTTACCAAGGACGGTTGGTTGCGGACGGGGGATATTGGTCAGTGGAACGCGGATGGCACGCTCAGCCTGATTGACCGGTGAGTGTCTGCGTGTGGGTGCTGCGGACGGCATAAATATATTTGTTAGGATCAAGAACCTGGTGAAACTTCAGGGTGGCGAGGTACGTCATGCTTTTTTTACCTGTTGCTGTGAACCCGACGGGGGGCGGTAGTACATTGCGCTGGAACGTCTCGAAGCGACGTACAAGGCGTGCAATTTGGTGACGAACCTGTGCGTGTACGCGGACGCGGACGCGAAGCAGCCGCTTGCGATCATCATTCCGCACGAGCCGCAACTTCGGTACGCCCTCTCGCAGCGGCCAGTGCCAGGTGTGGACGCGACCACGTCGCTCGCCGAGCTGTGCCAGACGAAGGGGGTGGTGGAAATGGTGCTGAAGGAGTGTAACGTGGTGGGGAAGAAGAATGATTTCAAGCCGATGGAGCTATTAGAGGGTGTGGTGCTGACGCCGGAAGAGTGGACGCCGGAGAACGGGCTGCTGACGGCTGCTCAAAAGGTGCAGCGTCGGCAGGTTGCGAAACACTACGAGGCGGAGATCAAGGTGCGTGCGTGTCTCCAGGTGGTGTGTGCGGCTGACGGGGGCGTTGGCAGGCGATCGTCAAGAACCAGTAAGATAGTGTAGATATACCTTGTTGGTAGATGCTTAATGAAATCCGGTTATCGGGAGCAAGAGGGAGGCGATGAGTGATTACGTAACAGGTATTGGGGCTGCCGAGAGGACTGCGGCTGTGGATGGGACGGGGCTTGTTGCGACCACCCTCTCTTGGCTTCTCACCATTCCCTCGTGCCTACCTGCCATGTCGTCCCAAAACCCAGTGAGTGCCCGCGACGAGCCCCGGTGCTCGGGACTGACCGTGTGTGTAGATTCGGAGGAAGCTGGTCATTGTCGGCGATGGCAAGTGCTTTTTTTTCTGTCGTTTTAGGCGTGGAGGAGCTTGAATGCGGTGTGTGTGGGTGATCGTGCGTGTAGGTGCGTGTGGCAAGACATCGCTCTTATGTTCCTTTGCTCTGGGCGAGTTCCCCAAGGAATATGTGAGTGGCACCTCTTCTTTTTTTTCCGTGGTCAGCGCTGACGGTGGCGTAGCAACCGAGTGCGTGCGCGCGTGTGTGCTGGATCGAACGCGGTGCTGATGAGAACTTGCAGCCATCTTTGAGAACTACGTCGCCGAGATCAGGCTGGACGGCAAGCCGGTACAGCTGGCGCTGTGGGACACTGCGTGCGTGTGCCTGCCCCCTCTGTCGTGCTGGTGCGTGGGGGACTGACGGAGCGCAGTGGACAGGAAGAATACGAGGTACGTCGGAGTGCGGTCCCCCCCGCGGGGGTTCGAGCTGAGCCCGCTTCTCCCAGCGTCTGCGACCGCTCTCGTATTCCAAGTCGCACGTCATCCTGATCGCATTTGCAATTGACACGCCGGACTCGCTAGAGAACGTGTCAGTCAAGGTGCGCGCGCCGTGTCTCTCTCTCTGTGTGCTTGTTCCGTGCGGGCGCGGTGACTGATCACGACCATGACCAGTGGATCGAGGAGGTACGGAATATATGTGGGCCAACGATCCCGATTCTGCTGGTGGGGTGCAAGGCGGACCTGCGTCCGCCGCCGGGGTCGCCGGACGCGAGCAACTACGTGACGCGGGCGCAGGCGGAGCGGGTGAGTATGGAGATCGGGGCACGGGCCTACAAGGAGTGTTCAGCGCTCAAGATTGAGGGCGTCGACGACGTGTTCGAGGCGGCGACGCGGGCAAGCATGCTTATGCGCGAGGGCGTGCCGTCTGCGGCGGGCCGGTCGAGGGAGCGGGCCCGGGCCGGGGAGACGGGTGGGGGTTGGAAATGCTGTGTCGTGTGTTGACGACCGGGTTATGTTTTCGTTTCTTTTTTTTTCTTCTTATGATGGTGGCTGGACGATATGCTATACAGCTTAGGTTTTGTACGTGTCTTATCTACGCATGTGGGCCGCCAGGTCCTTGATCCTGCTTTGCATCATGCGGCTTTGGATGCCCGGTGGGGACTGGCGTGCAGCAGGGGTGTTCGGCGCTTCGTGCAAGGGGCGGTTGGAAAGTCTGCTGATGGCTCTCATGGCACTCCTCGCCGGTCAGATCTACGTTATGATTGCCGAAGAATTGTACACGCTTATCTACGTCTATGTCTATGTACGGGGGCCGCGGGAGATGCCCAGGTCCTTGATCCTGCCCGAAGCGACATCGTATACCCAGCCGTGGACGTAGACGTGCCTGCCGGCGGCCCACGCCTGCTTGATGGGCTCGGCGTCGCAGATATGGTCGACCTGGCGTCTGACATTTTCGTGCACGATATGATCGAGGACGGAGGTGTCTCTGGGCCGGGCGGAAAGGTCGAGGGAGGCGACGAGGCGGGTAAGGGGAGCAAGCCAGCGGGAGAGCGGACTCTCGGGTGCAGGGGTATCGCGAGCCTCGAGGACGGACTTGTAGCAGGCTTCAGCGCCGCCACACTGGGTGTGGCCGGCGAGGACGACTGGGGACACCGTCAAGTAATGTACTAACCGAGGGCGGGGACCCACCGTGCTCGACGCCGACGACGCCGACAGCGAAGGCGAGGACGGCGTTAGCGCTGTCGTCGGACGGGTGGAACTGACTGGGGCAGGGTCAGGCACGGTCAGAGTTCGGACGGGAGACGTACTTGGCGATGTTGCGGTGGACAAAGATGTCGCCGGGGCGTGCGCCGGTGAGGACGGACTCAGGTACACGGGAGTCGGCGCAGCCGATCCAGAGGACCTGGGCGGGTGTGAGTTGGTTTCCACGCGGGAATTGGCTTACCTTTGGAGACTGGCCCTGTGCGGACTTGGCGAAGAAGGTGGGCTCGGCCTCTGAGACTGCGGCGGCCCACTGGGCGTTGGCGGCGAGGAGGGAGTGCAGCGGGGAGAGGGGCGGGATCATGGTCGTCGTTGGGGAGATAAGCAATCTAGACTAGTCCTTTTTATATCACGGCTTGACGTGGGGCATTCCCGAAAACGCCCGAGCGTGACCCGCTTTTCCGCGGGATCGCGGTGAAGAGGCAGTCCGATGCTATTCCTAGAGTAAGATTCCTCTCCGGGCGTGTCAGCGCGCAGACCGGGCCAGGACACGAAGGCGCTCGTGATGTACTCAAACTCGCCGCGTGTTCGGGAATCCCGGCGCGGACTTGCCCGCTGTCACAGGCATAAGCGGCCCAGGCCGGGAGGCCTTCATCGCCGTCGCCCGCACATTAGTCTGCAACGGCACAGGTAACCGCTGCTCCTCCAAAGGACTTCCTGATGCACTCCCGCTTTCTTCAGCCTTGAGCTACGCACTCTTTCTTGTCAAACACTGTCGCCATCCTTGGCGGTGTATGCGCCTGACTTGTCTGCCATCATGGCAGGAGAATTGAATTAGACTTTACCTGCGTGAATGCCCCTGCATTGGGACAGAAAACACCTGAGAAGTAGACGCCTCAAAAACAATTGGTCTCTGCATGTCTGTGACACATATATGCATGAGTGCTAAACTTGTCGCGGGGCCATCAGCGATATTCCTCGATGTCGCAACGCAAGCGTGCAATACCGCGACGTATCGCACGGACGCAAAGTTGTGTTAAGTTCAACGTACGGAAGATCGTTCAAAGAAAAGCAAACCATGATTTTCCTCTGCTCCACGTTGTCTGGATCACTAAGTGCCACGGGGGGGGGATTGTCGCACGGACAAGAAGCTTGAGGTTAGGAAGAGAGGATCCTTAACACCCCTCACCTGTGCTCGGCATGCCCGTCGAAAATGAAAGAACGCACCTGATTTTTGCGCAGATTACGACTCGTCATACACTTTTTCGTGACTGCCGGTTTTCTCGAGCGCATCGTCGCCGCGGACGTTGCGGACCGCGACTTGCTGAATCCTGGAGAGTGACGAGTCATGCGTCATGTGGCACTCTGCTGACTAATGTAACTGAACTATGCAACCACCAGCTATGTAGAACTTTGCGGCGCGTCACGCGTCCAAAATATCCATCAACTATCCATAGCTCTAACCGTGACTACGCTTTGCTCTAGTTTCGAATGGGATAGACACAAACCGGATCATCACCTTCAGGCTAGGGGGTCTCCAGGAGGAAAACCGTGCACCCAGTGTCCCTTTACCTTATCGCTCTGCCTAGTATAAACGCAACTCTTCTGCCATGAGCGAGATCCCACCAGAACCATTAAAATTCAATATCAATTCGAGAGTGAGCCCCTCGTGGGTGCTTAATTCAGGGTGCCATGAGGCTCGGACGAGAGAAGGGGAAACATACCTTTTTGGGTACGTCACACTCCACATATCTCTACATCGCTTCGGCTACTGAAATAGCTTCCATCATGATCTGGCAGCCTCAATCAAATGCTCCTGCCGCTATGTTTATCACCAAGATCCTCATGACTAGGGGAGGGCAGAGCGCGTCCGCCTCATTATTTGCAGAGGCACTACCTGGCGAACCCGCTACTAGTTAGCGACGACAAAAAATCTCTACATCATGATCAGGTCAGTCCTGCTGGCGCACGTGTCAGCTTTGCAGACGTATTACATCCTTCCGTGTGCATTCAACCTTTTGAATCCATGCGGAGGTTCGTAGTACTTTCAGCTCTATCACATTGCTCCCGGCCGGCTGAGGCAGATAAACAATTATTTCACCTCTGAGTCGTATCGCTCCCCGTTTGCCCACTCAGAATGACGGTTCTGGCAGGGAAACCCACTGCTCTGCTCAAACCGTGGTTCCAGGGTACCTGGTACAGTGTCCCCTTTCTGGCCTATGCAGTCTTCCCATTCGTCTGCCATTTGATGCCCCATTTAAAGATTGCAAAAGTAGCGGGTAGCTATCTCTCAATATGTAAAAGAGCACTCTTTACCCTTCGGAACAACTCTAGGCTCTCGTACAGCTTTCATGGCTGCAAAAATAGCTTGGGATCATGGCAGCGGTGCATGAATGTACCCCCTTCGCCCCTCAAATTTCAATGCCTCATCCAGATATAATCCGAACAAATGCTCCTATCCATCACCTCTCGTTCTTGCTGGTAAGGAAGTGACCCTCCCTCGGTAACAACCTGTATGCTTTCACCCTCAGGCTCTAGACATGGCTGATTCTCGTACCATCCAGAACATCGGATCTACAAGGCCAGGTAGGCTTTCATGTTATTCTGGGCGAGATTCTTCAGCATTAGCCACTCCCCAGCTGATCATGAAGGCGGCAAAAGCTTGGCCCGAACGGACCGCAAAATTGAAAGGGGAGGAAGCACGCCGGGGCCACCTCGGACGCCCAAGATAGCGCACATATACAGGCGATCCGAGTTCGTGTGTTTCACCGGAGGGGAAGTTGAAAACGGAACGCCTGCTGACCTCCATACGAAGCGGTTGGTGTGAACGTCGTCACTCCAGCCGACGACGCAGCCGGGGCAGAGGTCGCGCAACTAGCCTACTGCTGCCGCTGCCGCCGCCACCACTAGGTCACGCAAGTCATTTGTACTTACACTGCATTACGCTCTTGACTTCCATATTGTCTTGCGGCCCAACTCGAGCAAGGACGGGTGCGATCGGCATCCGAAGACTAGTCGAACGTCTGTAGTCCGTCACTGGCAACGTAGGCGTAACAACGCTTTTACGAACTCGGATGTCCTAGTCAGGCCATCACTCGGATGGGACTTTCTCGTCGCCCTCAGCATTTACCAAGCACGACTTTGGACACGCCGCACACCACTCGGGGGGCCATTCTGGTTCCACCGCGTCCTTACGTTTCTTCCCCCCTCCCCCCTGGTGTCGTCTTGGTAGCCTTCTTGGTCTGTCCTCCGAGATGATGGTCCGCCCAGCGCCCGAGATCCTGCCGGGGCTCCGAATGCTGGCTTCCCTCCGACCCAGCGGGTACAACTCTCGCAGACGCACACGGCACACCATATATATAGGATCCGAATCACAGAACTTCCCTGAGTGCTGACAATTAGGCCTGGTCGGGATGCAGTGGGGCCGGGGATGCTCATCACTGAGTACCGCCCGCCGCCGCGGCGACGTCTGGTCGCCAGATCCACGTTCCCGTCGTGCTTCCCGCCACACGCCCGCCCGCTCCCGTGTATGTGGCATACTTCGCACTGGCAGGGCGTTTCAGCCGCCGCCACACGCCCGTCAGCTCGTTCGTGCACGGCTCTATACGGGTTAGGCTGACGAGCCAGGCCATGTCGCATGCGTCATAGACTCATTCTAGACCCGGCGTCGGGTCCCAGACGCGTCTCCCGAGACTGCGGTGTGCTCCATCCAGTCGACGGTCAATGGTCCGAGCCGGGCGCGCCCACGAGTACAAAGCCCTGGCAGAAGCCTATCACACTATCACAAACAGAGCCCCTGCGGAACGTGGGCAGATGGCGTGCGCTGACGTACCTGCACGCAAGTCTTTCACCCATCACATCCGAGCGCTGGGCTCGATCAGGTCGGCATCTCAGATCTCAGATTTGATGAGCCCCCTGTTTGTGTTGAGCAAGAGAATCGATGATGCGACCGGAATGCACAAAAAAGCGTAATAAAAGAACCTAGTGTGTACAGAGTAATATGTGGAGATAATATACGCGTGGACGGTCGTGACGGTGGCGAACGGGCAAAGTGAAAACGCACAACCGGTGCTTGAAAAAAAGAAAAAAGGAAGAGGGTGAAAAAGAGCGATAGAGAAAGAAAATGTACCAATAATGTTAAGAGTCAAAGGTCGTGAATCGTGAAAGCAGATGCGTTACAATAATCCGGCAAATGGCAATCTCGGGCTGGGAGCACAATCACGCGTCGTGCTCCATGACCTCCTTCTCGTGCTTCTTCTTGAGTGCGCTCACTGCGAAAAAGTCAACGGACGACATCCACGAATGGACATCGACATACCTTCTCTTGATATTTGTCCCGAATTAAGCCAACCGCTTGGAAAGGCAGCGACAATCTACGATGATTTGGTCATCGCACAGAGTACCCCAAACTAAGACGCGTACCTTTTGATAAAGCACCTTCCGCGTGCCTTGCTCGCTGACCTGTGCGTTGTTGCCTTCCAGTTCACTACAAAACATGGTTACGACATGGACGCCGCCAAAACAGACGCATACACGCACTTTTTCTCGTTCTCCAACCGGCAGCACTCGTTGCTGAGCATGACCAGCTGCCATATGATTGACTTCATCGCGTCCGTCAAGCGATACTTTTGAGCTGGAGGATGCGCATCCTTGGGTCCATCGTGTTTGGATGGCCCGGAGGTGCCTTCTCCGTCGCCACCGCTGCCAGTCCCGCCTTCTTCCGCGTGTGTATCCCCCGCAGTTGGCGTGGAGGCATTGCCAGCCTCTGATTCAGCCTTGGCTTTCTCTTGACGTTTTTCTGAGGGTGGGGTCAGCGATCTATGATAGGAGAAAGTACAAAACACACCCCAGGCAGCAACACTCTTCTCCCACTCCTCCCGTGCTTTAGAAAATCCGTCTATGGTGAGTGCGGCAAGTTGTGCAAGCAATTCATCCTGTCTGTCCGTCAACACCTTGAGATGATCATGGAATATAGTCCTCTTGATAAGTTTCTGGTGAGCAAGTCAGCCACTTGCGCCGAACAGGACAATGGAGGACGGACGGTCATGGTGAACCGATTATAGGGGAACAGTACGGGCATGAGGCTGAAAAAGTCTTCATCGTACTCTCCGAACCTCACGGCCTTGAGTGCAACCTCGGCGAGAATGGGCTTGACGGGCGGTGGGAACTTGCCCTTGACGTCCCATGATTCTGTGATGTGATCAGAAACCCGATCCACGATCGGCTCTGTTCACAAACCTTTTGCAATAGCCATCTTGAGCTCCTCAAAGGCGGCCTGGAGCTCGGGGTGAAATTCACGCTAAAAGGGGGTGGTCAGAGTGGCAGAGTAGAGAGGACAACACATACGAGGTCGACGACTTTGCGCTTCTTCCCATTCTCTTCGATGATGGTGTAGTTCTTGCGCTTCTTGCTGGCCTTGTCGTCAGCGAGCAGAGTGATGGGATGTTCCTTGCTGCCATCCTCCTGCTTGCTCGGGCCGGGATCCATCGCGGGTGGCTTCCGTGACTTGGGTTTCTTGGGCGAGCTGCTATAGGGGCTATGAGTGGTGCAGATCATGACGACAGAGGGGCTCGCACATGTCCTTCATGAGAGCAACCTCGCCGCTGGAGACGTAGAAGCCCTGCTGTTTGGTCTGGGCAAAGTGGGTGCGGTTGTCGACGTTGAGCTCGGAGTCGTCGATGAATGGGTCAGTGACGTCGTAGTACTCGGAGGTCGCAGGCTTCTTCTATAAAGAGGATGAGCTTATCTGGGCGGCGTGTTCACGTGGAAACGGCACCTTCTTCTTTTTGGACTTTGCCTGCTCATCGTGGGTGTCCTCGCCTTCGCTTTCGCTGATGTCAGGTTTAGGGGGCGGGGGGGTTGGGGGACGCTGTCCGGAGGCCTTGGAGAGGGCGGCGATGTCGACCTCGTAGTTGGCGGGGCCGCCGAGCTTGATGTCGAGGCGGACGGTCTGGAGGGGCTCCGAGGGCGGGGCGGAGGACGGGGGCGGGGATGAGGAGCGGGAACGCGGTCGCGCCTGTTTGGACTTTGATTTCGGACCCGTGCCCGCAGCTGAGGCGGGTTTTGTTTCAGCGGCTGATGCCGAGTGACGCATTTTCTTGGAGGGCGGGGGCTTGGCCTCGTTTGTGGGGGTGCGCGGGTCGGGTGCGGAGTGGGGGCCGAGGGAGTTGTCGCGGCTGCTGAGGTCGATAACGTCGGGGCGGGCAGAGATGGCGGAGGCGTGGCTTGAGCGGGAGGAGGGCGGGGCGGGGGCGGGTGTCGGGACAGCGTCGGGGGCGACATCGAGCATCTGGACGTCGGAGTCTGCCATGGGGGCGGATGCGGCGGCTCGGCGGCGGAGGCTCGTTGGAAGGTGGGGACGAGGAGGAGACGGTGTTGCGTTGGAGAGTTCCTAAAAAGGAATGTCTCACATCCTCCTTGCCCTTTCTCAGCAGCATCTTTCTCTCTGCTTTTCGTCCGGTCGACTTTGGAATTTCGCCATGCCATCCCAACTCCCCCCTCCGTGGCTGTGCTGATGACTAAGCACTTCCCACGTCACTGGAGGGCTATTCATCTCCGGCCGACCCGCCGGGTTCGTGGTTCGCTGTCATGATCCATCTTGACCATGCCCCCCTTTCATCGCGCAGTCTCGGACGCAGCCTTGGCCGTGTCCCTCCTCAGAGGCCCGCTCGTCGGCACGTTCCTCGGCCTCATGTAATGCACGTCCCTGGCTGCACCCAGCTTGATCTAACCGAGCCCGCTGTCAGCCTCTACGGGGTCACTTGCGTCCAGACCTTCTACTACTTTCGCACATACGAACGCGACAGATGGGTGCTCAAATTCATCGTATGCCTTTCCCGCAAACACCTTTCCCCTTGCTGACCCGGCCCTCAAGGTTGCTTTGCTAGTGTAAAGACATGGTGTTCATTCACGCTCTTCCGTCCTCACATAGTCCCGCCACAGGGTCTTGGAGACCGCTCATGCCATCATGACCATGTGGGTCGTGGACGACTACCTCATCGTACATTACGGCAACACGTTCGCGTTGCAGAAAGCAAATTGGTGGGTCCTCTGCTTCCTCTCTGCGCGGCACTTGACCCGCGCGACCTTCATCAAGGTCATCCGCGGTAAGTCCGATCATGTCCCTCAACAATCCTCGTTGACATCCATCCCGTGACCAAAGACGACTTACATCCTCGGCGTGAGCACCACCCATCATTTTGACACTGCCCTGGGCTGATTTATCGTAGCTTCTCATCGATTTTCATGTTTACCTGTCAGTACAAATCACAGTGTCGAGACGTTCACCTCAGCTTGCTATAGGTATTTCACCTGGCGAATATGGTCTTGTCCGTCCATACACTTTCGTGCTACTTCTCGTCTCACCGTCCATCTAGTCACAAAGAACGTGCATATCGTTGTACTCATGGTACTTTGTTCTATTTCGGTTCGATTGTGCCTGACTTGATACCGACAGTGTGCGATATCTATATCCCGAACAGGCGAGTGTACTGGCAACGTCCAGTGGTACTATATTTACACTCTGAAATCCCAGCCGTCAGTATTTCGCTCTCCATCTTTAGGTATCATTTATTCGCCGAGAATCACCGTTTCGTCACTGAAACGCCGTAGTGCCACAGCACTCTCGTGGAGGGACTATCTGAAGAATTCAAAATCGCTCATTCTCGTCGGAAATACCCTTTTTCTCGTCGGAGATACCCTGTCAGCCGGAACCATGGCACACCACCTCGCCAAACTCAAGTCCTCATCTCAGACCATACCACCCGGTCGACCGCGTAGAGTAGACCTCCTTTTGAATCGCCTACTTGTGTTCGCCGTTGCTACTGGTGCACTCACATCGTACGTGCTCTAGCTCTTCTTGGTGTGTATCGTAACCTGTCTCTAAACACGGGCAGGCTCATGGATGTTATTGCGCTCATCGCAGTCCGTTTTTCCCTTCCCTCACCTGCAATGAGACAAGATAATGATCGTCGTCATCGTCAGACATTGGCGCAACCGGACGGCCTCAGCATGCTGTGCGCCATTATCATCCAAACACGACGTCAGTATCCCTTGCGTTTTTTCTTCAGATCGTAGTTAATTGGTGTGTTTGCTAATCTCAGTCTACGCCAACTCACTACTTGCTTCGTGAGCCACCCCGTTTTCCCTCGCCGCTCTAATGGAGTCCTGTATATCTTGTATTCCAAGGTTGAACATCCGCAACGCCACCACGCGTGTCTACGACAATGCACAGACCACGCAGATCGAACTTCCTCTCACCTCCATCCAGTTCGCACCACCTTCAGACCTCTCAGCTGCCTCGGAAGATGGGGCCCAGGGGCGTACACACGAGGTGCGGGATCATTACCCCTTCCCTTTTCATGTTTGTTGGCACCCCTCACTCCCTTGGTTCCTGTCGAGTGCGTGACTGAAATACCTACTTTTGGACGGGGTTCCCACTTCTAGGCGGTAAAATTGTAACTTTGGCTCCTGCGACGATGACTCAAACCTTGCAACCTCGAGCTCGCCAGATCTAGGGGCCGATGATCTCACAGACACTAGCATATACCATTTTGTTTTACCTACTCACGCATGCACAATGTATTCAGTGTAGCCCCGACGATCGCGTGGACTTGAACACGCCTTCGACCCTACTCGGTTGCCGCTCGGACTTGGCTTATCCGCTGGCAGGCCGCCACCCGAAATGCGGCGATGACCCGGACTTGTTTCAAACCTTCTGGTTTTGGCCACGGTGTAGTCGCAGTTATCGTACTTTTGCCTTGAATATCTGAATTGATTTGGACGACTAGCGGCCTCCCTCGGGCACCGGTCGATCGCCTAGCTCTAGCCCGGTGACAGCGTGGAACGCTACACTTCGACAATTACTATACCAGGGAATGTTTTCTCCGATATATCCATGAATCCGAGCGCGTGATGATTGATCGCACGGCATCACGTGAAGCGCCAGCGCTCAACGTCAATGGTTGTCCACCGCACTGCAGCACGACCGGGCAATGCGTGTGCTCACTGCTGGCCCTATATCAAGTCAAGTTTTTTACTGTTTCTACCGCGTGACCCACTTTGGCGATGTCTTCAACAGCGTCGGCAGCCGCCTCTGTGATATCCCTGGCGAGGGGACCGCTCATTGGTACATTTCTCGGTTTGATGCAGGTGGACGTTCATTGCCATATGCAACCTGTCCTCATAAACCTTGATGCTGTAGTTTCTATGGGGTCACTTGCATACAGGCCTTTTTCTACTTCCGGACGTATGAACGCGATACGCGAGGGCTCAGAGCCACAGTAGGTCCTCAGGGCCCGCGAACGTTTCCATCAACCGCTGATCCGTGCACTTCCAGGTAGCGTTTCTAGTGTAAGAGATTTCGTCGTTCGATCGATCACGTCTGGCCGTTCATATCGTCTCATCAGTGTCCTGGAGACAGCGCATGCGATCATGACCATGTGGGTCATGGACGACTACCTCATCGTCAACTATGGAAATGTGCCTGTGCTGGAAACAGGGACCTGGTTCGTTTGTCGAGTTCTTTCGCCGCGTGCCATCTGATTCCCCAACGCTCTCCAAGGTCGTCTACGGTAAGGGTATCGTCATGTCGTTGGGAAGACCGGATGACAAGCATAATAACAATAGTCGACGTACATCCTCGGCGTGAGTGCCATCCGCCCGTTCAGTCCTTGCTCGCGCTGACCTATCAAAGCTGGTGATCGATTTCTATGTTTACCTGTCGGTTTGATCTAGTCCCTTTGATGTGCGTTGCGCTCACCCTATTCCCTACAGTTATTTTACCTGGCGGATATGGTTATGTCAGTCCATCCAGCACTCATCTTTGTTGTGCTCATGCGTTTGACCAGTCACCAAAAACATATACGTCATTGTACTCATGGTCTGTTACTTTTCTGCTACTGTGTCTGCGGCTGAACATGGAAACCGACAGGTCACGATAGCCACATCACGATCAGGCAAGTATATGCGCGGTGCGCAGCTCACCTCGAATACTATACTCAGCGGTGATTGCCTCTAGTTATCGGTATCATCCTTTCTGTCTTTAGGTATGTCGTTCCTGTGGCGCTTGTCTCTTGAATCTTACACGCCCAGTGTTGCGAAACCATCATGGGGGAACTATCTAGCGACCTCCAAAGAGCTTATCGTCGTCGCAAACGTGCTCTTCATCGTCGGAGATACCCTGTCAGCCAGCACGATGGCATACCATCTCGCCAAATTCAAGTCCCTGACCCAGGCCGAGACCGGCGATCGCCCACGTCGGATAGATATTCTGTTAAACTATCTGCTCGTGTTTGTGGTCGCTTCGGGTGCGTTGATACTGTGCGTGTTTGCTCGTATGGCCCGGGATGCGTGGATCATTGACACGTCGGTGTCCAGGCTGATGGACGTGGCTGCGCTCGTTTTGGCATGCTTTTCGTGTCGGTGTGATGCGAAAGAGTACTGATACCTTGCGTCAGACACTGACATTGCAAAATCTCGCGTTTCTCAGTGCGGTCATCGTCCAAACACGACGTATGTATTCCTATTTCTTTCTGGTTTTCTCAAATACTCTGGTCATCTCAGTGTATGCCAACTCGTTGCTTGCATCGTAAGTCGGCCCTCTCCCATCTGATCCTGCGGCATCAGTAAATTCACACTTTACTTGTTTATACTTTTACAACTTTGTTCATACTTTTGCAACTTGGGTACACTTTTTACTGCTTTTCGGTTATACTGGCTTACCGTAGATCTTCGGTTGCTGTACTTGTTGATTAGTCAGCAAGAGCAATGG
>JBBPKG010000110.1:43369-56378 GCA_038089115.1 Fistulinella cinereoalba | reverse complement strand
GCACAACATGCGACGGTCCTCAAAAGCGAGGCAACGATCAACTCACTAGCAACAGACTTCGCCAACATTCATGTATGATATAATATGGGATTAAGGGTATATCTTAGTTCAATTCAAACGAGTGTCACACTCGTTTGAGTTGAATTAGGATGTATTCTGTGCATTGCGGGTTGGCGTCATGATATGCTTTCGTTGATGGCGAGTACCGAGAACCTTTATATATGGCTTGCCTGGGACTGACCGGACTAGCGTGTCACCGTGTTAGGGAAAATTTACCGCGTGGAGCTTGTTCAGAATTACCCGTTCTCGATTCCCAATGGGCACAGGAACTCCTGAACCGAACTATCCTTCCCCTGTGTGCACTCAGGCTCCAAGGCGATCAGAGTAGGTTCGCAGATGGCATCCCACATCGCATCCATGCGCTGCTCGAAGGGCGCACACCTAGTCGTGAAAAGGTATTCTAAATTTGGGAAGAGGTGCCGTAGGGCTTTACAAGTCAAGTTCGCGTTGACACGGAATACTCGTCAATCGCCGACGTGATGGGTACCCCTCGATCTCAAGATCTCATCCACCAATTCTCACCACAAGCTCTTAGTCTTCACAGGCCGATCCAACCACCTCTTGAATATATACTTTGGGCATTATATTCGGTCGAGGAATAAGGCACTTTATATTTCTCTCTGTCCGCGGCCAGCCAACGCTGCTGGCTAGCAGCGGAAGCAAGCCGTTCGATTGAGCGATCGAACGCTGTCCAGTGTATAAACTAGAGTCTTGGTCAGGCCCGGTTCCCTCTGCCTGCCGCGTGAATTCGTACGCCTGTAGACCCTGCGACGCATTCAAAGTAACTCGATGCGCAATGTAAGGCACAGCGAACAATCCACGAATCGCTCAGAAAAGACATTTGATGCGTGGTTTAGGTACATCAGAAGCCACACCTCAGGCCACAGGCCTCATTGGTCGAACCATAAAAGCGTCAATGTATCACCGCTCGGTCATGCATTAACTGCGTTCGGCAAATTCTAACCGATGGCAAAGCTGCATCTACGCTAGATTGCATTCCTTCTCCGCATCCGCAAGGAACTTCTCCCACTTGCCACCATGCAACAACGCAATCCTCTCCCACTCCTCATTCTTGTAAACCGTCTTGAGCCAGAACGAACGAGCCGCAAAAATAATGTCGGCATATGAAAAGGTGTCTCCCATCACCCACTTTCCTTCAGTCCTTTCATACCACGTCTTCGCATTTTCATAATACTTCTCGACGGCCTCCCACTGAGCTTCTCGTTTCAGACCCTCTGGAGACCATTCGTCAACTTGTGGCCCAAACGGCGCCGGCCTGGTGCGAACAAAAAATTCTAAACTGCGATGACTGAGCACCTGAGACGCGCGTAAAAGGTTAAATCCCGTTGCAGGTGCCGCCAGCGAAGACAATGCGACCTCGAAGGCACTAATCAAGCCCCTGGAACCGTTCGGGAAGACTGGCTTCTGAGGGTAAGTCTTGTCAAGGTACTCGGCGATTAGCCAGGAATCTGTGACAAGAGCGCCAGTGTTGGGATCGCTGAGGACGGGCACGGTATAGCCCAGCTCTCCGTTTGGGCGCGTGTTGGTCGGTGCACCGATCTCCGAGAGTCTGGGGCCGACGTCAGGGAACTCGACCCAGGCAGTCTCAAACGGAAGGTTCTTGTAACCCAAGACAAATCTAACCAATATTTGAGCTACGATACGTTGATAAGGCACGGCCATGTTTTAGCATACCTCGTCTTTGCAGAGTTGGGTGAAAAGCCCTTGCCAGCGGTCTTGGTGGGAATATCGTAGAGGATGAGGGGTAACATCTGCGAATGCTTGAATTCTTCAAGGTCACTCTGCATGCCTTTTATGTGCTGCATGATCAGACCTCGGCCATGTCGCTTGCTTCGCCGAACATATCATTATTGTGCTTGATCAGCTACCCCGTCAGCCCGAGTCACGTCTACAAATGACAATCCTCTATCCACGTTCGTCGCATGCTTATCAAGACCCTTCACGTAGTCGAACAGGATGCCCGAAACAATGTTTTGAATGGTGATCGATATCATAGCATTTGGGGCCGGGATAGAGTCGTGGGAAAATGTACCCGCAGCCCAGACTGGCCTAGGTGCGGTGCAACAGACTGCACACACTAGAGCACCATGGCGTCGACGAAGAAACGAACGGCGGCATCCTCGCCCAAGACGCGATCCTCTTCTTCCAAGGACATTTCGCTCAAAAAAGTCAAAGGAGAGAACTTTTATCGCAATGCAAAACAGGTCGCCCGAGCCAAGATGCTTACGGGAGGCAAGGCCGTTCGAGACAAGGACGGAAATATCATCAAGGCCGCAGCATTCCAGAAGGGAGAGAACGAGACCAAGCCGGGCCGTGTACAGCCTGATCGGCGGTGGTTTGGTAAGTGTTCTAAGCTGGCTTTTTTTTCTGCATTGGGGGCGTCCCGAGTGTTCAATGGATGTGTCCTTGTATGATCAGGCAATACGAGGGTGATTTCTCAGACGGCGCTCGATCACTTTCGGACGAGCCTGTTCACCAAGAAGCATGACCCGTACTCCGTCCTCTTGCGGCGCAATAAACTTCCTATGGCACTGTTGGACGATACCGCCAACCCAAATCTTCGTAAGGCGAGTGTTCATCATTGTTTGATTGATGTATTGTATATAGATTTCATGCACGCAGCGATCACACATTGTGGAGACTGAGCCTTTCAGTGAGACGTTTGGTCCTAAGGCTCAGCGAAAACGACCAAGGCTGGATGTCGGAACATTTGAGGAACTCGGAAAAGTTGGTGCAGCGGTGGCGGAAAAAATCGATGACCAAGGGGAAGGATCGTCAGGTGTCTACATTGCCATCTATATATTAGTTTATCCGCTAACAGCGGAATCAGCGCAGTCTCAGGAAACCCTTACAGGAGACTTCCAACCAGTACACGCTGATTATATCGAGCCCATCTTTGCAAAGGGGACTTCACGGCGCATATACGGAGAATTGTACAAGGTGATCGATTCTTCAGACGTTATTTTGCATATTTTGGATGCTCGTGATCCATACGGGACCATGTGTGAGTCAGTGCTGGAGTATTTGAAGAAGGAAAAGGCACACAAACAGGTCGTGTTGGTTATCAACAAGTGCGACCTGGTACCTAACTGGGTGACTGTGCGTCCCCGCATTATCTGACATCAATCAGAGGTGTCAACTTCTCTCCCAACAGGCGAGGTACATCCAGCACCTTACCCCAAGATACCCCACTATCGCGTTCCACGCATCTCCGAATCACTCGTTCGGCAAGGGCTCTCTCATACAACTCCTTCGCCAGTTCTCACAGCTCCACTCGGATAAGAAGCAAATTTCCGTAGGTTTTGTGGGATACCCAAACGTTGGGAAAAGTAGTGTGATAAACACCCTGAAGAGTGGTAAAGTCTGTCGCGTCGCGCCTGTTCCGGGAGAAACTAAAGTTTGTCACTTCCTTTGTATCGTAGCTAAAAATACCTGACAGTTCTGTTTACCTTAGGTCTGGCAATATATCACACTCACCCGACGGATCTATCTCATCGACTGTCCTGGTATCGTCCCGACATCTGCCCACGACTCACAAACTTCGACTGTTCTCAAGGGGGTTCTTCGCGTCGAGGCCCTACCCACGCCTTCGGAGCACATACCCGCATTAATGGAACGCGTAAAACCGCTTTACCTCTCCCGGACCTACAACATTCCCCTTCCTGATCCAGAGAACCCTACGCGTACGTGGGACCCCGAACAGTTTCTGAATGTGCTGGCGAAGATGAAGGGGCGGCTCCTGAAGGGTGGAGAGCCAGATGTCGATGGCGTTGCCAAAATTATACTTACCGATTGGGTCCGAGGTCGTATACCGTTTTTCGTTCCGCCCCCTGAACGGCCCGAAGAGCTCAACATAGCGGAGGCAAAAGCGAAAGCAAAGGGTAAAACCAAGGCTGCCGAGGATGAAAAGGACGTTGTGGGTGTCAAGCAGAACCTCGGCTCGATCATACAAAAGAACGCCTTTCTCGCTGAGGATATCCAACCACTGGAGGGCGAAGTCGGAGCCGAGCAGGAGGCGCCATCGGACGACGGTCCTCCTGAGGACTCGTCGGAGGATACTTCAGATGCGGATGCCGAGCCGGAGCTGTCATGGAATGACGTGTTTGAAGAGGAGGGCCACAGTAATACAGTTGTGCGGTCCAACGACGGTAGGATCGCGACGCACTTTCACTGGCCAATCTCATCTTGTGATAGGGGACGTGTCCTTGACTGAAGCATCGGCGCCTTCGGCAAAGGAGCCTCGCATGAAGACGAGCAAAGTATATTCTTTCCTCGACCCGTTTCTGATAATGTTGACCCCTTTGCAGAAAAAAGCGGTGAACTTTTATACAAACGCGAATGTGAAAAATAAGAACAGGGCCAAGGGTGCATTGCTCAAGTCATTGCCGATTGGCAAGGGTGGTCGGAAGCGACGCTGAGAGACCGTGCTGCGCTGGGGTATTGTTTGGACCACAGCCCGCTCGCACTAAAACCTATAGCTGTGATATAGAAAAATATAGAAAGACGTTCGTGGGCAAAAATTCAGCCGGAACACAGGGTCACTGTTTCATGAGTATGTCTGTCATTCCGGTCGGGCGAAGCAGGACTTTGGGGACTTGGTGCGGACGATAATCGGTTTCCCACGGGATTGGACGGCTCCCTATAAGACAGCCGATCGCGCCATAATGATCTGTTTGCTTCTTCTATCATGTCCGTCACCAAAGTACACGCACGCCAGGTAACGACGACAAGCATATACGCTCATCTACATGCCATGCTTAGGCATCGTCCAGATCTTTGATTCCCGCGGCAACCCGACCGTCGAGGTCGACGTCCACACCGAGAAAGGTGCGCACACGCAGGTCTAGATCGCGTCTGGTTCACCGGTCTCGACAGGTCGCTTCCGTGCCGCCGTGCCCTCTGGTGCGTCCACCGGCGTCCACGAGGCGCTCGAGCTGCGCGATGGCGACAAGGCCAACTACGTCGGCAAGGGCACGTCGAAACCACCTTTCCCCACCCTCCGTGTTTGACTCTTTTCCGAGCAGGCGTGTCCAAGGCCGTCGCCAATGTTAACGACACCCTCGGGCCCGCCTTGATCGAATCTGGCCTTAAGGTCACGCAACAAAAGGAGATTGATGACTTTTTGATCAAGAAAGACGGTACGCCCAACAAGGGCAAGTACGGCGCAAACGCAATCCTCGGTATCTCCATCGCCGTCGCCGAGGCGGGTGCCGCGGAAAAGGGTGTGCCTGTGTATCAGCACCTGGCTGACTTGGCTGGCGTCAAGCCACCATATGTGCTTCCCACCCCGTCGTTCAATGTCATCAACGGTGGCTCGCACGCTGGTAACAAGCTGGCATTCCAGGAGTTCATGCTTCTTCCTACCGGGGCTACTAGCTTCACAGAGGCCTTGAAGATCGGTACGGAGACGTACCACACTTTGAAGAAGGTCATCAGTGCCAAGTATGGCATTGACGGTCAGTACCGTGTGAATGACGTCATTCATTGCTGATATAGTATCCGTAGCTGTCAACGTGGGTGACGAGGGAGGATTCGCTCCCAACGTCGGTGGTGCCGAGGAGTCGCTTGAACTTCTCACAGAAGCGATCAAGAAGGCGGGCTACGAGGGCAAGATTAAAATCGCTCTCGACGTTGCCTCGTCCGAGTTCTACAAGGACGGAAAATACGATCTGGACTTCAAGAACCCCAATTCTGACCCCCAGAAATACATATCAGGAACTGAACTTGCAGAACTGTACCTTGGCTACATCAAGAAGTACCCGATTGTTTCCATCGAAGACCCTTTCGACCAAGACGACTGGGCGGCGTGGTCCCACTTCACGAAGAACAGCAGCGTCCAGATCGTTGGCGACGACCTGACGGTGACCAACCCATCGCGTATCAAGACTGCCATTGAGAAGAAAGCTTGCAACGGTCTCCTCCTCAAGGTTGGAGATTTACAAGTAAGAGGGGCAATGATGCTGATCGGTGTATTGCAGATCAACCAGATTGGTACCATTTCCGAGTCCATTCAAGCGTGCGTTGCAGGTGGCCATTGTATGCTTTACTTATTTACCCCGTTTTCAGCGCACAACTCTCCCAGTCGGACGGCTGGGGTGTCATGGTTTCTCACCGCAGTGGTGAGACAGAGAATACGATTATTGCCGACCTCGTCGTTGCTCTCGGTACTGGCCAGATCAAGACCGGTGCACCTGCGCGAAGCGAGCGTGTGGCCAAGTACAATGCACTGCTGCGTATTGAGTAAGTCAGGGCATTGCCTCCTGTGTGCATTAGACTGAATGGCACTACAGGGAGGAACTTCAGGGAACGGGCGCGACTTACGCTGGAGACAAGGGGCTGTCCGCAGGTTTGACCCCGCCCGCTCTGCTCAAAAAGTGAACGCGATGTCATCCTAGAAGGTATTAGAATGTATGTGTCGTGTTTATTGTACGCTGGTTTTGCTCAAGTGAATGCAAACGTGGCCATTCCCTCGAACGTGCGAGATAAGATAGCGCTCCAAACACGTGACCGGTATGTTACTTTGGTGGATGGTGTCGGCCCTGCCGCCAGGCTGTCCGAGACCTGTCAAGGTTGCATGGTGCCTTTGAGCGGTGCGATGACTCGGAATGATGGCCATCGCCATCCGCCCTTGTCGCTCCCCTTTGCGCTATCTACGGCATCCTGCCGGGCGAGCGGGCTATCTCGGTTGACCCAGCCCCTTCCCGCGCCATACCCAAACGGAAGATGCCACCCCGAGCGGCCTATATAAGTGCGACACGTCGTCGCTCCCGTCTCTCTCCCATTCATGTCTCCTACACCATCCACAACCTCTACACTGTCCTCTTCTCATGGCCCCCGTCTGAGCCAGAAGCCGAGTGCAAGTGAGGAAGCCCACGCTGCCCGCACCGATAAGGGTGCGGGTGGCAACGTCAGTGCCAATGTCGATGTCGATGCCACCGCCAAGGATGCCCGTGCGCGCGAACATGCGCGTCAGCGCACCAAGACCAGAGAGCGCCGCGAGCATGCGCTCGCCCGGGAGCGCAAGGAGAAGACCGCCGCGCAGCGCGTACTAGGGCTCAAGGGAACCTCGACGTCGATCCATGGCGGCGGACATGGGCACGGTGGTTCCAGCGCCAGCAAGCTCGTGCGCCGGCTCAGCATGGAGAGCTGGGACGGTGAGTTGCCCCGCCCGGCCGGCGGCGACGGCGAGCAACAGCCAGATGCGGATGCTGGCGTGGTGGCACCACGGGGCGGTAATGACAACAAGGCGCATGACGATGATCACGACGGACCGCGTGCGGGTAGATTCACGGAGCTGACGCTGGGCGATATCCTGTCGAAGCCGCGCCAACTCAAGGTGAAACGTGCGTTGCTTGCTTGCGTCCCAAATGCCATTGCTAATCGTCGAACGTCCACTCTTGCAGAGCTGGATTTCGAGATGATTCCTCCAATCCGGACGGTCATCGCGCTTGATGATGCGGATGCGGACGAGCCATGGGAATACATTACCCGCGCGAGCGCCAACGATGGGTCTGCCGCTTGGAAGAGCAAATCGTATGCTCAAGCCGTGGTCAGCGCCATGTGAAGGACTTTATTTATTGTCGACGATGGATTATCCCTGGGGTTGCGCTTTGAATGACGACGTTCGTTGAGAAGAGATTTTTTTAAAGATGCGCTCGTTTTTAGACATGCGGTGTCCAGGGTCCACTGAGGTTTCTTTCGCTCATTGAGTTGCTTCATTTAGCCTTTTCTAGTGTCGAGTTACAAGCTTAGCTTTACTATGTCTAATCTAGATTAGTTCAGATGTGATTCTGTTTGGGTGATAGTGAAAAATGCCCGAGTGACTCAGAGCCTGGGCAGGGTGATCAATTGATTTCAATTGAATGGGTGGAACGTCGCAGAGTGGGTACGGGACGCGGAGATCCGTTTGCCTCATTCACGTCACCGAGTGATCGTTCGGTTTCAGATCATAAATTTGTGGGGACCAATCCCCAAAAAAGCTAGGTTCCATCATGCGACTAACCCGGTAGGGCAGAGGTTAAATTACCGGACCATGACTCGGCAGGCAAACGGTCTGCCACGTCTCACATAAATCGTTCACAAGAACCCTGTACGGATCGTAGGTACAAAGATCGGAAGAGGATGTGCCTGCATTAAACTCGTTGTGAGGCCGATCAGGAAAAAGGGAAACGGGAAGTGTTACCTCTGTGTTGAAGACATACTCTGCACCAAACGGTCAATCATACGGACCTGGGGGAGAGGTAAATAAGAATGGGGACGCACCGTCTAATGGGAGGACGCTCGCATCTGAGAAAAGTAGGTACAGGTACTTGAGCGTCTCGCTCTACAAACCCAAGTCAGCTCGGGTGACATGCTCAGGGAACCAGGGCGGAAGAAATCCCTACCATTAGAAAGGTCTCCATCTTATCATCTTGCCCGGCAGGTACTTGATCAACGTTTCTGATACTAGCGAAGCCACCCGAAGGGACGCGGCAATGTTTTTCGATCGCTTGGAAGATGGCCCACCCTTGATCGCGATACTGCGTGTCGCCCGTTAGCCGAAAGGCGAGAAAGAGTGATTCGACTGTCTCCGGTCTATTTAAACGAATGGATACGCTATCCACAAGAAAGCGAACATAACACGTACCGCAAGATGTATCTGGCATCCAACGATAGCGCCTCTCCTGGCCTGTCAGTCATAGTAAGTTTGTGGCAGTCAACCACGGTAAAAGTTTCGGTCTCACAACGATCCCTTGATATACCAATCTGTTCGACCCGCTCTTTCCTTCACATTATCCCCTGGCATGTGAAAATGTACAATTTCTGCTGAAAGTCCGCTGCGAAAAAGGAGCAATTGATACACGTTCGTTGGGGTATGATTGATATCAAAAGACTTACGTCTGGGTATCATGAGTGGCCATGCAAGTCTTCACAAGCTCCACGCCTGTAAGCCAGTCCCGCTTACCCTGCTCCGAGAGCTCATGAGGCAACGGAGGAACGGAAACATGATCGACCAGCGCCCCGGCTGTGGTCGCCCCCAGCATGAGCGAGCCACCCAAGAAGCATACGAGATGATCCTGCTTGGGAACCAGTACCCAATTCCTATACACGTGCCCTCATGAGCAACAAATTAGTTTCGATTGCTGCTGTGCGACTACGCACATTTCGCCCTGACGCCCACCCTGGGGGTTCAGCTCCGCCGTATAGACCAGTTCACCCGATATAGTCTTTTGCACAAGGTGGTCATGGATCCCCGTCATCGACTGGTCGTAAAGCTACTATTTGTGTGAGGGACGCCAAGCGGTTCGCATGCCATGAGATCATCCAGGAACTCACTTCGCGGTATACCCCTTCTGTTTGGTTCTGTGAACAGATTTCTCCACAAATCATCTATAAATGCCGCTTTACGGAACTCACCGTCTGAAGATACTGTTTCCTGCCGTCGGGATCTCAGCAACTTACGTCAATAGAAGAATGGGTGACGGGCTGACAGTAGGTATTCATAGTACGAGTCGCCCCGAGAACCAAGACGAATAGGTGCCGTTCGGTAGCGACCATTTTTTGGGCTGATGATGATCAAAACGGTGATCAGCGTGGTCCCTGCAGGTTTGTCTATTATACGTACTCGATAAAAATGGGTACAAGACCATGAGGAAATCTCGCCGCTTTGAGAATTGCCATAACCTACATGATTGATCTGGTGGAGTCTACTGTACACAGAAAGAGACATACCTCTTCGGCCCTTTCCCAATAGCTGTCCTCGCCAGTCAGGTGAGAGAGATACCGAAATTCGAGTTGCAGAGTTGCAGCTTCCGCAGTGCTGACTAGACCATCGTTGTGAGGGTCAGGTATTCCTTCTTGGAGATGCAGGTTAACCAAAGAAAGCGGAAGGCCAGTGGGTGTGTCAAACACTGGAAGAATACGGTTCCCGAGTTCCTGCGCTTTTTCGAGGAAAACGGGGTCCTCCCCTGAAAGATGGTACGCAGCGAGCAGACCACCCAGCACGCGGATGGTTGTCTGTGATACAACACACTCATGCACCAGACGCGTGGTCAGACGGTGCCTTACATACCTCGAAGGTGCTGTACTTCCCATCACAGTCAAAGGATAAATGATTCTGAACCCATTTTCTTGCCCTTTGGTACTCCTCATCCATTCCCATAATAAGCATCGAGTCAATCGAGTCCACAACGGTATACCCAATACCACCGGCACTGGTGAGGTTGGAGCCTCTATGAGATAGTGGATGATATTCGTCATCACCCATAGCATCTCGCTCTGGAACGATCAGTTGCGGAATATGCGGGATAGCCATGCTTACCGTACGCGGCCCAAGCGTGCTGTATACGGAGATGAACAAGGCGAATACAACGAGGTGCATGCATACCTTGAACGCAGCTACCACTGCATCACGTTTTAGCACGTCCGCTGTGAATGTCGGAACGAAGCCGGTTCTGACACCAGGCAGAGAACTGGTTTCGGCTTGGGGGCCTAGTACGCGCCCGTAAAACTACGCCATTGTAAGACGCAGAGCATGTCACTGTAAAGCGATTGGACGTGCCTGGTACAGGATAAGTGCTGACACAGCAACGATCGAGGCATAGAGCACTTTGGAGAATTGAGTTTTCGCCATCGGGCCACGCTGATTGGAATGATGATGTCGAACCCAGTACACAGACAGAGGTGGGAAGGGGGCTGACCTTTGTGGGAGTCCCTTCCGAATCGGCCAAGGACGGGGTGGCCGGCGACGTTCTATGCCGGATATGCGAGTCTGCAGACATGGAAGTTGGCTCGAGCGGAGTGGTTGGACACGTCTGTAGTGATCTAAAAAGGAAATTTCGGAAGATTATAAAAAGCATGTCCGACGGCCTGCACAAATTGCACCATCTTTGCACGGAACTCCTTCGGAATGGTGTGAGATATTGTCGCCGTTGATTATTTGTGCGCTGGTGATGCTGATGCACAGCGACGGAAAGTGCTAGTGATGGCTGATAGTAACCACTGCACTTCTATCACTTGTCAGGCGGCCGCTGGTCTGGAGTTGGCGTGTGTTTGCCGCGCATAAAAGCAGCTTGACAGTGCTCTATCATCTTATCAGCGTCCCTTTCACCCGCTGCGGATCTCCCTCATCCCATCATGGCTATTGAACTGGCCCCTTTGCCTCTCCCTGCATCCGCAGATCCTACCTACTTTGCCGACTTTGGCCGCGAGGTCAAGGGCATTGACCCCGGCACGCTCACGCCAGACCAGTTTGCGGAGATCCACAATGCGCTCTACAAGGTGAGCACTCGCCACCCCGCCGAAGCGCCGTTAAGCTGGTTGCTCTCCATCGCCAGCATGGTGCTCTCTTGTTCCGCGATGCCACTCTTACGCCGGAACAGCAATATGCGCTCACTAAGGTATGCTTTTGTCCATTCTCCACGCAGATTCCCCGTCACCGTCGTCTTACCACCCCTGCCACTCCCGCATCCATCTTCACCTGTCAGGCGTTCGATCCCCAATCCGAGAACTATGGGCACGGAAACAACAAGACCCAATCCACAGTCAAATCTATCCTTCATCCCGATCTAAAGACCATTCCCCGCGTCCCACAAGTGCAGCTCATTGGTAATGGCACTGTCATCGATCACGAAGGCCTCGCGTCAGCCGCCCTGAAACACCCCTCTCATACGACGTTCCACAAAACCCGCGTATCCGAGGAGGACGAAGCCAAAGGTTACACCCGATTCTATCGCTGGCACATTGATGCTGCGTTGTATGACTTGAACCCCCCTCGCGTGACGACTCTTTACGGAATCAAGGTGCCAAAGGGGGATCTCCAGACTGTTCGTTACGACGATGGGTCCGGAGACGAACTCCCCGTTCCCCTTGGGACGACGGCATTTGTCTCGGGCAAGACCATGTTTGAGATTCTGTCGCCGGAGCTCAAGAGTCTAGCGGTGAGAGCCTCAGTGCGATACGCTCCCCATCCGTATATCTGGATGGCAACTGCACGTGCACTCCCGACCGGATTAGGTATTGAGAGCGAAGGTCGCGAACTCCCGTTGGACGAACTTCCTCAGTGGGAGGAATCCAAGATCAAGACATTTCCAGTGGTAAGTTAGATTACATCAGGGTGGGATTACAATAAATATCGTTCACTGATAGTTGTGGAAAAACCCAATCACGGGTGACCTCCACTTCCAAGTACACCCATGCGGCGTTCAGGAACTCGTCATTAAGCCCCTTCCTGCCGGCGCGAATCGCAACGGAGCCTTATACCCGGATGGAGCGCACATTCGGGACCTCGCTGAGGTCCGTGCGCTGCTCTACAAGATGCAACGACCTTCCATTGCACCGAAGGTAAGCAAGACAAATTCGTAGTATCGTGTCCGCCTATTGACATTCATTCTCTCTTCTTGTACACTTTACGAAATGAAGCTTGTGTACCCACACGATTGGCAAGAAAGGGACCTCGTGCTCTTCCATAACCGCGGAGTACTGCATACCGTCGTCGGTGCCTTTAAGCCTGACCAGGTCCGCGCGTTCCATCAATGCAACCTCGCTGCATCCGATGCGCCCGCAGGGCCATCCGATGACGATGTCCTGAAGTGGGCTTAGATACAACTTGAACGTGCCTCCACCCCGTTACCCTGATTCGCAATTCGCAAGCCGCAAGCCGCAAGACACGTGTATAGGATGATCGCGTGGTTTTTGAATGCACTGAAATCCTGTGTTATTTAGTATGATGTAACAATGAATCGCTGTGAAGAATCATTTATTCTTATTCGAGTAGTAGGTGTGACTGCTCTGTAACTGTAAGTGTAAAGAGAATTTTGACGTTCGTTGATCCTCCTTCACTGTTGTCCTTTGTAGATCAGTTCGTACGAATCCCGGTACGAACCTGTTATTTATGGTAGTACGTGTTCTAGTTGTCAAATGAGTATCGTGGCAGAGGTCCGCGTCAACC
>JBBPKG010000110.1:29157-39711 GCA_038089115.1 Fistulinella cinereoalba | reverse complement strand
ACGTTTCAAAGTGGATACGGCACAAACTATGACGACGGTCGTTTTGAGGAACAGCCCTAAGACTTGCTCGAATTCACAGGGACCCGCATCCTGAATTTGCAAACTCTCTTCGCGTCCCTTTTTTTTTTTCATATCTCGTTTCATGTGATTCGAGCAAAAGGGTGAATTGGAAAGCAAAGGCATGTGTCGCCGTCGACGTCAAAAACCTGGGGTGGCATATTCATTCATGTTTTTAATTGCTACCCATTCTGGAACGACTCGTCCGATCCCATCGTGGCGGGCGGCTCGCCGGGGATGAGTCAGTCGTGGGACGTCGATCGGTTCGCAGTGCCCTCTTTCTGTTGTATGTATATTATCGCTCGTTTCGACGTTCATTTGAACGTGCGGAAGCCCTGGTGGGTTCGAATACGTCTTTTTTTTCATGTTCTCTCGGCTCATAGTAAAAAGAGAGGTAGTAACAGGGGATGCTGACGAATGGTTTGTGGGGGCTTTATTTCCGAGTGTCCAATCGTGCGCATGAAATAAGGGCTGTATTACAACATTCCAGGTATAGCAAGGACCATATCCGATCAAGAAGAAACAAAGGGGAAAAGCCGTGTCGGAGGGGTGTGCATCAAACGACCCCTCCTCGAAAATTAAGACGAACTTGACACGAGTACGGTAAACGCTGGAAGAAACGCCCAGCGAGAGAAAGGGTCATGACGAAAGGGAAAAACAAACAAGAATTACTATGCACACGAGAGAAAAAGGGCGGGAAAATGATTAGCCAAATGAGTTATACAAGAGAAAGCCATCCGCCATCAGAAAAGGAACAAGAGGTTCGGGATCGATTGGGATGGGCAAATAGACAGGCGAGACAGACGGGAGCGCAGACGGAGGTCACACAGGCAGCAAGGGAAAAGAAGGGAGAAAGAGCATTCGACAGCATTGAAGATGATCAACATATTCAAAAAAATAGCTTATTTATCTATTCCGGGTGATCTCGGATAGGGACCGAGACGCCACCGTATCCTCAGGCGGTCACTGAACAGAGACGGCCGAGGGGGGCGGCGATGATGCTACGGATGGTATATCGGTTGGACGTTCACCGGGTTCTTCCACTGGAGAAGCGGCGGGTTCTGTGCTACGTTCAGAGGCTTCAGGTTTTTCCTGAACGTCCCCACGGTGTGGTCCCTGCTCGTCGCGAGCACCGCTAGTGCCATTCTCGTTTACGACCTCGCCGTTCATTTGATCGGCTTGCCCAGCTTCTGGAGCGGCATATGCCGAGTCTCGGAAGGAGTGCTTGCCAAGATCATGGGAGAAGCTGTACAAGGAACGGAGATCGTGGCCCCGCGCTTCGATGTCCGTGTCAGTCTCAGGCTCGCCATCGCTTTCATCAATGGCGGTGCGAAGAGACGAAACGGCGATGTTGGTGTTACTCATGAATCCCGCCACCGGAGGGGCGTGGTAAGTGGAAGCAAGCGAGGATAGAGGGGGCATCGAGTATGTGCGGGGCAGAGGAGGTGGGAGGCTGCGGGCCGAAATTCGCGATGCAGCCAGACGAGCCGCCGGGATGGGTGGCGTCGATGCAGCAGATTTGGTTTTCCGAAGAGGACGGGTAACACGGCGTGTGGTGCCACTCTTCGAAGAGGCGCGCTGCGGGGCCGATGGACCCTCTTCAGCAGCGGGTTCCTCGCCGGGGGGACCTGTTGTTGAGTCAATGGATGTCTGAGAAGAGTTGTCACCCTTGTGTACGCGCAGGTGCTGTAGCAGGTTATCGTTGCGATTAAAACGTTTATCACACGCAGGATGGGGGCACTTGAAGGCTGATCAGGAACGATTAGTACTCGCCTTGGTCCAAGATAGGTGTGATCGTGTGATCGGACTTACGTTTTTCGTGTGTATGGATGGATCGGATGTGTCTCTTTAGATGCTCGCCACGGCTGAAGCATTTTCCACAGTCCTGTACTTTGCATACGTAGACCCTCGACTTTTTGCCCTCGACGGTCTCGCCTTCTGTGGCGGTATCACCGGCGGTTGGTACGCGTCGGCCGCGACTTTTCTTTGTCAGGTTCGGAACCGGCACGGGGGGTGCCGTGCGTATGCGGGGACCCCGGCGCTCGGCGGTGAAAGAGGAGGAGGAGGCGTCGAGGAAGGTATATTCCCCAGCGGGTGGGGACGCACGGGGGACGACGGCTGTGGCATCCAGCGCAGAGGACTGCTCAGCGTCATCGACGACGGTCATGGAAGACGAGGAGGGGAGCAAAGGGGGAGGTTCTGTCCTAGGAATCTTGGCCGGCTGGTATGTGGGGGCTTGATTAGGTTCTTCGTCTGTCTCCCCGTCGACCGCTCGCGCATCAAAGGGCCGTTTGAGGGTTGCCGAACCTTTGTGTTGTGATCGCTGGTCATCCTCTATGCTGTCGTGACTGCCGAATTTTCCCCAGCGCACGGTGGGCCGCCCGGTGGTCTGGGATCGCGTGAGCCTCCGTGGGCTGGAGGGGGATTCGGGGGTAGTGGTGGGTTCGTCGAGCTGGAGAGGGGTCAGCCGACGAGCCGAGGGTTCGGCGTTATCCAGGTTAGGGACTGGGTTGGATAAAGGGCAAAAGAGGACAGACCATTTTCTGGGGGGCGTCGAGGTCGACGAGGGTCGGCTCTTCGACGAGGGGGCCGTGGAAGACCGCGTCTGTGGGTTTGTCCAGTTCTTGGGGGCCCTGCATTGTTTTTGCGTTGCCTGATGGGAGAATCAAGTTCTGGCGGTTTGAGCGGGCTGAAAAGCGCACCTTGGCGTCTGGAGGTAGTAGTAATGGGCGCTGGGCGCTGCGACGGACGACGAGGACGAGGTTTTAGGGCACAAAGGAGGGGCTGGTGCGTCGCTGGGGGCGATGTGTTGATTGTCGGAGCCCCTGTCCAAAGCGGACGGACAGGGAAAAAAAACAAGATCAAAAGACCACGTGCCCACGAGTCCACCACGGAGTCCCCCGGATGACTCAGCCGGTCCGTGGACCACCCGGCACGCTCCTCCTCCTCCTCCTCCTCCAGGCTGCTTCGACGTGTCCCCGCAGTGCCAGTGCTGGTCGCCGCACGGACCACCCAGCGCACTGCGCCGCCGAGACCCTGGCTGTGAGGAAGGCACCGTAGTAGATTTACCATGATAGGGATCCTCAGTTCTCCTGCGGCGCTCGTTTTGGGACAGCACCATTTGCGCACCCATTCACGAACGTCCGCACTCGTGACTATCTCTTACCGCCATTGCATGCATTCGTTCGTCTTGCTACGGCATCCGCGCCGGCCACGTCGTCAATTCACGCTCGAGCAAGTGGACCACTTGCCTTTTCCACCTTCGGACCGCATTCCCCCATTCTCGTACCACTCTCTCCTCCTGCGCATCACCCCGCTGCGTCGCCCGTGTAGCCCGATCCGATGATGGTGCGCCACATGCTTTTCAAATCGCGCGTTTCTGGAAGCTCCTTCCACCGTCGTTCGGAACTCGTCGTAAGCCGCTTTGCTGACTGTGCTGCTACTGATCCAGGCCACGTTTCCCCTCCACAACCACCCTGCAACGACGCCCAACACGAGGCAGCGTTTGTTATCAACATGATCGTGTTCGGGCCCGTTGTCACACATCACTATTCAATACTGTGATGGTACCCCGCTCGCATAGTGCTAAATTAAGCATGTCTTAAGCGAAAAACTCAGACCTCGGGACGGAGTGCACGGTCGGAACACATCTGGGAGGTTCTAGTTGGTAGGGTCTCAACCCAACTCGATGCTGAGGACTCCGCAGATCCGCGGTACGTCCCGATAAGGTATGTCAGTTATTCTCATGGACGGGTTATTATTAACCCGGTGGAGCATTATCGGTTAACATTGTGCAGGGACTGCACACGAGAACACATTCGCCGTCCCTCTTGCCTCTTATGATCGCGCTTGTTCCCTGACACCATGATAAGGCTATCTTGGGATCCCTGAGGGACTAGACTCTTCGAGAGTGTTCGGCAAGATGATCAACGCATCCCTGGTGCCTTTTCATCCGAATGACACATCCAAGCGCCTCTAAACTATCGCCCACAAGCTATGGCGTGATCGAGTGCCTTGGCAGTCCAACCGTCGCTAGCGGTGTACGGGAGTTCCTGGATCGTAGGGTAGCCGAGGTGTATTGGGCTGGAGTATGTAGGGAGCAAGCGGTGTGCCCCAATCGGCGGACAGATTGGTAGCGCGCAGGCGTTTGATTTTGTGTTTTGAGAATGCAAGTAAGATTTGTAAGTTCTGATAGTTTAATTAGGGCACAAGCGAGAGGTTCGCTGAGCTGATGGGACAAGGTTTGGCTGTTTTGGATGATCGGTCTACTCCACAGCGGTCGGCAATCTGCTTGAGGGCAGGAAACGTGTCCACCGGAGTTGCGTCTGGGATCCTCACACCTTGGATCAGTCACACCTCGAGGTGGACCCATGCTTGCCACATGCATGGGCGAGTGCCGAATTTGAATTCATTCTGGTCCTGATGTGAAGCTGTGACTGGGCCGAAAAGAAATGCAGCAGCCAGAGAATTTTGCCATTTATGCATGCATCGGCGCTGCGGGAGGTTCCAGTATGTCACTAGAGACCCGATCGATGAATGGACGGCCGTAAATGGGAACTCGGAGTACACAGGACGTGGAGCTTGAGCGGAAGGGGCGAGGATGAACGCCATTCATTCGGACTGAGCCCGTGGCCAAGTGGGGAGAGTGGCTTCGGGGGTTGACGAAACAAGCTACTCCGCAGATATCCGTACGAAGAATATTCTGATCGCATTGCATTCATTCATTCGTTCATTCATTCATTCATGGCATGCACTGATGGGGGTTCTGCTTCCGGAGGTCACTTACGTCCATTGGCTCGCTGCCGCGTTCGACGGCCGAGTGGTATTGATAGGGCGGGAATTAGGGGGGTGAGTGGAGGGGGCGAGGGGAGGCCGTCGGGGGGGATCAGCGAGAGCGGGAGCGTGCTGGTATTACGTCGCGCGGACGGGCCGGGGCGTGGGATTGGCAGGAATGACATTGATAACGTTGGGTATCAGAGATCAAGAGGGATCGGAGATGCAAAGTTGGAACCTTAGATTTGCCCGTGCCGATGGGGGATCCCATCTCGAACACGTCGAGGGCTGCGCAACAGTCTGAATCGTGCGATGATCACCGACACGGACACGGTGATGGAGTGCGATGTGGCAGTACGGCTGCACCTGGCGCAGAGGATAACGCTTATGGGCAAGATACGCCGGGTCGAAGAAGTATCAACAAGGATACACAGCCGAGCGAATAACGCGCGCTGTGGACATTAAAACACTTGTTCGCCGGGTCGCTTCGCATTTGCCCCCCTCCTCCAGACTTGACGACGCCCCCACGCGCGGGCGTCGCCTCCCCGTCGTCCCGCGCTAATTGTCAATTCTGCGCCACAGCCACCCCGATCGTCCCCTCCGCGTCGGTTCGTATGATCTTGATCATTTCCAACATCGTCAATTGCATATTTCCATAGAACGCTCCGGCCGTTCCCCAGCCATCTTGGCGTCACATACGATCCACTAACTAATCTGCGTCCTTATAATGCACACCGACCCCAACCGCTACTTTCCCCGTTTCCCGTCCACGCTCGATTCGCCCTCCATCCCGCTTGTCGAGCCCCCACCCATCGCCGCAATGTCCGGCGAGCACTATCCCACCTCTCTTTCCAATTCCCTCACCCCCTTCAATCACGCGCATTTTTCCCCACCCATTCACACCACCTCTTCCTATCGCAGCCAATCTCAGCCCTCCCCGCTCCGCCAACCAAGCCTTGGCTACAGCCCTTATCCCTCTGACGTCTCTGTCGTCTCCCCACAGTCCCCGATCTCCTCCTCCTCTGCCAACGAGAGCCCCCTCCCCGAGCCTCTCCTCGACACCATGGACGGCGACATCGCTGCCCATGTCGCATCTGATGACTATTCCCCGTATGCCATCTCCGACGACGTCCCCCTCGGCTATCCGTACCCCCACATCGGCCCCCGCCCCCTCCCCCTCCCCGCCTATGCCCTCGAAAACCCAGAGTTCTACAAGCAGCCCGTTTCCGCCCCGATGCCCTTCAATCTCTCCCTCACAATGAGCTATTCATGGTCTCCCGAGGCCAAGAAATTCCAGCCGCTATATCCGCCGATACAGCAACTTCAGCGTCAGGACCATAGCCCTCCGCGGTATCCAGTCCCCCATCCCGCCACACGGCCCCCCTGTGGTACCACCCCGACGTTCGACCAGGCAATCGACGACCCCGATCTTGTCTATCCATCCCTTCCTTCCCGGCATTATGCGCCGGCCCCCACCCAGCCAACCCAGCACCAGTTCTCACCACCATACTCGCTTCGGCAAGCCATCAGCATTAAACAGGAAAACGATATTCCCTTTTCTGACTTTTACAATCGTTCGGCTGACTCTGCCGGCCCTAGCAATGGCTTTGGTCCCTTTCGGGCCGTCTTTGACTCAGGTTCGCATCCAACGTTCTGTGAAAATCCCAGGGGAGACTAACCAACCATCCCCGCAGCACCCCCCGAGCCTTCCGTCGCTCTCGATCTCGCATTCCAATACGGCCAATCACCTGTCAGTTCATCCGCGATGAATGCCCCTGTATTGTCCGCCCCTGTCCCGCGACATTCAGCGTACTTTGGAGCGTCGTTGGTCAATAGTTGCGAGCGCACGTGCCAGGAACAGGAACAGCAGCACCAGGAGCGGCACGCGTTGAGGGTGCAAACACAGGGTCTGCAGGAGCAGCGAACCGTCCGTCCGGCCGAGGTATCCCCCATAATAGGCGTTGCCGAACTGCCAGATGGAGAAGACGAGGATGCCGAGGGCGAACCTGATGCTGAACCTCTCATCCTTCACGATGCCCACATGGGTGGACATAGCGCGGAGGAGCTTTACGACTATGCGGGAAATTTCGCTAGAAGATCGTTCTCGGGAACATCCAGTGGTGAAGATGCCGAAGGAGTAGATGAACTCGACGGTACTGGTGTCGACTACGATTATAGGCCAGAGGAGGACGATGACACCGGCGACGGCGACTTCGCGCCACGCAGCCGGACCACGTCAAAGAACACGCGGAGCTTACGTTCTCGTTCCATAGCCGGTAGGGCCTCGGCGCGGTATCGTCCTTACGGCGCAGATGTCTCACCCTCTGCCGTCAAGAGGTCACCCCTCATTTCTGCCTCTGACATGTCCCCTGCTTCCCCGACTGGGCAACCAGGGAAGATGCGGAAGAACGCGAGGACGCTTCCCATCCCGGTTCCCGTCCCGAATCTCACGAAAAAGTCAAGGGGCCGCAGAGTCCCGACCGTGAGCGGGATGAGCGTTAGTCGCGGCCAGAGAGAGACAGCGCTGGGCGCTCGCATCTATCTCTGTGACGTCAGCGGGTGCGGTAAATGTTTTGCAAGGGGAGAGCACCTCAAGAGGCACATCAGAAGCATTCACACTTATGAGAAACGTACGTCGTATATGTATACGCCAATACACGTCACTTTTACTCAACTTTTCTTGCAGCGCACAAATGCCCGTATCCTGGGTGCGGCAAGGAATTCAGCCGACATGACAACCTCGGACAACACATGAAAGTTCATAAAGACTTTCCAAAGGTTCTGGAACGCATGAGGGGGGGAGATGCGCGAGACTTGAGAGACATCTCAGATCCATGCGACAAAAGGTTTGGCCACCAGTCGTCCGAGGTCACATTAGACACTTACTCGGACGTTGACGGCAGTCGGACTTTTTGACGACTGTGGACAATACGCTTTCCATTCTATCCCCCATCTTCGTCTCATTTCCCAACATGTGGTGTTCATCTGGTTTTATTATCCCCTCCATTTCTCTTCGGACATTCCTCCGTACTCTGCGCTGTGGTCGAGGCAGTCATCATTCCGTCTCGCTCACTGTTTCATGGTATCCTGTGCATCTGTGATATACCCACAGGGCCATGCCGTGCTTGCTTCGACAGTTCTTGGCTTATGCTCGCCTGGATTCGGCGATCTCGTTTTCATGTCACCATGCTTCCATCAACTCCTCGGTCTCAGCCTCGCCGGTGCGCCGCCAGGTCTCTCAAGGCAACTTCCGACCGTGTACACACAATTATGCTCAGGATCGGTAAACGTTCTTGCAATGAGGGCTCTCCCTTCCGCCTATGCTGGATACTGGAATTCCCGCACTTTTTCTTCTTTTTCACCCTTCATCGCTTACGGCGCACTGGCTTAGACGATTCACGAAATGTTCCACGCCCTCTCACGACCTTGTCCTGTATTTTATCGCCGTCCAGTCGGGGATGGCGGGGATTCTGTATCATTATTCTGCATCATCACATTCGGACTCCCCTGACTCGTCATGTTATTGTAACCAAATCGGACGGAGTATGTAGCAATACGTTATGGCTGTAAAGTATGGTTTCGTGCCTCTTGGGCTATGTGCAGATACGGTGTTTTATCCTGTCATTGTTATTTCTCACTCTTAGGGACGAATGCGATATCTGGGTGACATGAATTAAGTGACGAGGTTGGCTATGTCCGCGCCACCGCTGGGAGCTCGCTCGATTCCGACGTTCATGTGATGCGATCTCGTGAGTTCAAGCTTGGCTCAGAACGAATCAAATGCCTGAATCGTCCATATAACCCGCGTCTCGAGTATGACATCTCACGGTTTTGGTTGTGAGTCCGATCAGGTGGATACCCTCGAGTCTGCACATCGACTCAGTCAAACCCGTTTTGGGACTCAGCGATTCGGTCTCTTTTCGCCTCTTTTCCTTTTTCTGCTCGGTTGTTCGTAAGAGGGACGCGCCAAATAAACGGTCTCGGCGGAACTTGTGCGAGTGCGGGAACTAACTGGTATTACGAAGGCTACAAAGAGCGGAGCTTATACAGCTGCGGGGACCTACATAAAAGGCTATGGAAAACAAAATAAAGAACGTGCTTCCGTTCGAGTCAGAATGGCAGTGAGATGAGAGAAAAAAAAAAGAACGTACTGGACACAGCGCGCATAGACAATGGGGAACTCGATCGGGGGTTATGCCAAGGATAGAGGTTATCATAGATAGCGACGAGTCATGGTACCCGGTGGCCGTCGACGGAGTTGAACCAAACGTGAAACGTATTTGTCATATTCAAGATCACCGAGACAAAAGAGAGAGAGAGAGAAGCGCCGGTGGCCAAGAACGGCTCGCGGGCACGTTAGGCATCATCCGTCATGATGGCAAAAAATTCCTGTTCGTTGATTTCCCCATCTTGGTCAAGGTCGAATTCGTCTATCATCGCTTGCCTGAGGAAAATGGAAGACGAGAGGTGAGCAAATAAGGAACGCCAATGGAGGGAGGTATAGCATCATTCGGGAAATAGCGGTGGACAAATATTGGAACGGAGAGAAGAGGGACGGTCCTGTGGGACCGTGTACGGAAACGGGGTATTGGGTTCGACTGCTGCGGCTAGCGCAGGTCTACACCCGAAAAGGGTGGTGGGTAAGGGCGATCGTCGACTCACAGCTCGTCGTCCTCCAGCCTATCACCTATTTCCTTGGCTACTCTTCTCAGGTTCCGTAGGCTGATTTTTCCCGTATTATCGTCGTCGAACAACTGGAATGCGCGACGGATCTCTTCCATCGGATCTCGTGCAAGGATCCGCTCGCTCACTGGACGTTGGGGAGAGGGTATCAGCATGTGACGTATATGGAAATGGGCACGGAGGCCGTGAAGGTACAATCAGAGGCATGGGGAATCGCAGTGCCGCATCGCGTCCACACTGGCGCGTGCTGAGCCGCAGCGCGGTGAGGCGCGACGAACGCACACGAGACTCACTGATTTTCGCAAAGTCCTCAAACTCCATGAGGCCGTGCCCGCTCTTGTCATGGTCCCGGAGTATCTTGAGCACCTCGGCTTTTTTCATGTCGAACCCAAGCGCCCGCATCGCGACCTTGAGCTCATGGTAGTCGAGCGAGCCGTCCTTGTCAGTATCGAAGAGCTCGAACGCTTCTTTGATCTCTTGCTTTTGCTCGTCGGTGAGTTCTGGACGTGTGTGCGTCCGTCGTTTGGCTTTTTGCGCCGAGGTGGAGTACATGTTGACGAGGCTGTTGTCGACAGTGCCTCCTTGTTCTCCAAAGCGCTGCGACATAGTACGGTCACGTGCAGGAAAAGACGCGGGTACGACCCCGGACACCGCTGATGTAAGTATTGACGCGAGAGGGGCCCAGTTCCTAACCGCAGGTTGGTTCGTATCCAAGATGACCTACTGCGAACGCTGCGAGCGTCGCTTTCGTTTCCCGTCCGCGTACCAACAACACGTTGCAAATTCGTCCAACCATCATATCTGTTACGAGTGCGACAAGGACTTTGATACCTGGGCCGCTCTGAGGCAGCACTACATCCAAAGTACCCGCCATGACTTTTGTCGCCAATGTAATACGCATTTCGACGACGAGGACAAGCTACTACAGCACTGCATCAAAGTTCATCACTTTTGTCGGAAATGCAGACAGTTCTTCAAGAGCGCCACCGGCTTGCACGAGCACAACCGGCAGTGTCACCACTACTGCGCAGAGTGTCAGCT